>APFE031354454.1:373-100370 GCA_000404065.3 Pinus taeda | reverse complement strand
TTTGAGCTGGATTTTTCGTTGATCGCATGCTTGGTATCAAGTGTGATGGGATCGGTATGGTTCTTGGACAGTGGTGCGTATTTTCACATGACAAGAGATCGAGATTTGTTTTCTGATCTAGATGAGAAAGATCTTGGAGTTCACATCGAGATGGGTGATGATGGTAGATATAGTGCGACCAGTATCGGTAACATTTCCTTTGAGAGGGAGTCTAGTAAACCCTTCGTATTGAAGGAAGTGATGCATGTTCGAGGATTGAAGAAGAATCTTATCTCTGTGGCGATGTTAGAAGACAAGGGATATGATGTTGTTTTCAATGAGAGAAAGGCTTTCTTGCGCAGTAAGACAACTGGAGAAACCCGAAAGATAGGGATTCGAGTCAAGAACCTTTATCAATTGCATGTAGATGGCTGCGCAGCAATGGCATGCAAGGCAGAAGGAGTGGTGAGCCAGGATGATGGCGAGTTGTGGCACCGGAGATTGGGCCACCTTCACCATGGAGCCTTGAAGATACTGCAGTAGATTTCTATTGGGCTTCCTAAAGGCACTCCTGCGCAGTAAAATCAGTGCAAGGGGTGTACTTTGGGAAAATTTGTGAAAGCCACCTTTCACGAGAAGGATATTCATGCAATGACAATCCTTGAGAGAATTCACACAGACGTGCGTGGACCTTTCTCAGTCGCTTCAACAACAAAGCACAAGTACTATGTGATATTTGTTGATGATTTCTCTCGAAAGTGTTGGATCTTCTTCATGCAGAAGAAGAGCGAGACATACTCAAAGTTATATGAGTTCAAAGAACTGGTCGAGAAGGAATCAGGGAAGAAGGTGAAAGCTCTTAGGAGCGACAATGGTGGTGAATTCATCTCTGGCGAGTTCAAGGACTTCTGTAGCGCAGAAGGGATTCGAAGAGAGCTCACAGCTACCCATAACCCACAGCAGAACGGGGTTGCTGAGGGGAAGAACAGAATGATCGCGGGTGCTGCATGGGCGATGTTGCATGATCAAGGCCTATCCCTTCACTTGTGGGCGGTGGCATGTAATACTGCAGTATATGTGCAGAACCATTGTCCTCACAAGATACTTAGCATGAGTACACCCGAGGTGGCTTATTCTGGTAAGAGGCCTGATATTTCCCATTTGAGGATATTTGGTTCTCCTATTTACATGCATTCGATGAAGGATGCCAAGAAGAAGTTGGAGCTGACCGCAAAGGTTGGGATATTTGTAGGGTACACTGATACGCCCCACAACTATCTTGTGTATTTTCCAGATAGTCGCAAGACTATTGTGCAACGGGATATCAAATTTCAGGAGGAGAAAGCCATGAAGTATTCGCTTGAGAGGGAACCACACTTGCATGCAGATGAGTAGCTATTAGTTCCTAAGGATGAGCTTCAGGATGTGGATCAGCCACAAGATGAATTTCATGGAGTGGAAGAGACCACTCATGCAACACCAACCATCACAGGGCAAAATTGCACTACAGAAGCTGAGCGACTGGCTCAAGAAGTAGAGAAGGTTGTAGGACCACCTACAGCACAGCGTAGACAGAGATAGTCATTTGATCGGTACACTAGATGCATGGCTCTTGTGAGCAAATGTGTCGTGACTGAGCCATCCTCTTTTGAGGAAGTTATGGAGGATCCCGCATGGGTAGATGCCATGGTGGAAGGGTATGATTCGATTGTTAGAAACAGTGTATGGGAGATTGTCACAAGACCTGAAGGGAAATCAGTGGTGGGTTTGAGATGGATCTACAAAATTTGGCAGCGTAGTTATGGACTATTTGTTTCTCAGGGTAAGTATGCCTGGGAGATATTGGAGAAGTTCAACATGCATGGCTGCAAGCCTATTGATACTCCTCTTCCTGGAGGTTGGAGGAAGGAGGATGCTACTTCAGTGGAGGTAGTGGATGCCACTGTTTATTGATATTTGGTGGGGTCGCTTATGTATCTGGTCAATACATGACCTGATATATGCTATCCTGTTAACCAGCTTTCACAAGCTATGGTTAAGCTAACCAAGCTCTTCTGGAAGGCAGGCAAGCATGTATTGCGTTATCTCAGAGGCACATTGGGATATGGATTGTGGTACAGACTGGAGGATGAGGTGAAGCTATGTGGCTTCACAGATGCAGATTGGGTAGGGAGCCCAACAGATAGAAATTCCAAGCACATCGACATCAGGTACCATCATATCAGAGATTGTGTGTAGCAAAGAATCATGTTACTTTCATATATTGCCACGAAGGATTAGGATGTTGATACCTTGACGAAGGCACTCACCAGGAGAAAATTTGAATACCACAGAGGTAGGATAGGGGTTGCATATAATCCATATCTTGTTGAGAGGGAGTGTTGAAAATGCAACAAGATGATGGAGCTTAGTGAAAATAAGTTGCCTTCACTAAGTGGGTCTGCAAGCTACTTTTGGCGCAACGTCTATTTTTAGACTATGTCTATTTTTAGACATATGGATCATGGTCTATGAGTTGCAGGATGATATTTATGGATGATTGGTCATGTTGGTAAAAATAGATGGAATTCTATTTTTAGACATATGGGTAGACTCTATTTTTAGACTACCAGTCTAAATATAGAACAGTCGAATATTATTAGCTCTTAATAATATTTGGACTATAAACATTATCTTATCCTCTTGCAACACTTCAGTTCAAGCCATGGATGTGGCACATGCAACTACCGGAAGGAAATATGCTTTTCTTATGGGTTATTTGAGCTATTGCATGAAGGACTTGAGTTAGAACTCAAGTGATTGAGTTTGGTGGAGTTCAATGCGGAGTTGATGGAGTTGTGTTCAGTTTGACTTAGCTGAACTAGTTGTATTTAGTCTAACTAACAAATACACTAGTGATGAGTGGTGTGAATTAATTATTAATTAATTCACTAATTCTTAGCTCATAAATCAACTAAAGAATACATCAGTTAACTCAGTGCATGGATAGTTCAGTGGAAACAAGTGCTAGAGGTGAGTGAAAGGGAAAGACAGTGGTCAGTTGTGACTATAGTTGTGGATGATATTTGCACAATCAGTGGATTGAGATTGCCAATGAGGATTGCATAGAGAAACACAAGGGAAATACATGTTTGGATCAGCCATTCTCATCTATTATCATGCACAATTGCACAGTGGAGGCAGGCAAGTAGCGGAGGAGATTTGAACCTGTGATTGATTTAGATCTGAGCTAGTTTATGTGTAGCAGGTGGAGATAGTACTAAGTACTTGCGAGGAGTATTGTACTATGTATTGCCACATGTTCTCAATCAATATAATATATAGATAGTTGGGGGTTTTCAGCTGTATGCTT
Organism: Pinus taeda; assembly: GCA_000404065.3. NCBI lineage: Eukaryota > Viridiplantae > Streptophyta > Pinopsida > Pinales > Pinaceae > Pinus > Pinus taeda. The sequence goes on along the minus strand of APFE031354454.1, from coordinate 97,039 downwards.
TCCCTGTGATGTACTGTGTTGATATGTGTCATTGATGTTTCAATGTGTGCATGTGATTATTTCTTTAATTCCGCAAATTGATGATCAACGTAGAGGAGGTTATGTATTATGCATGCATTCCGCAATAGTGTATAATCAGGATAATCTCTATGAATAAGTGTCATATTATTCAAAATTTCTACAGGTTTGAGACTAGAGGGAAAGAGGCCTTAAACTTCCATTTATTGGGGCTATCCATGAAGTGTTAGTAGAAGTGTGGGAACCCGGATACATCGGAGGATACTAGCAACATCAAGGCACTAGTTGTAATCTCTTTCTAATTTATATTAATGTAACTATCGATTGATTTCCTACATGAAGTGTCATTTTACATCTTTATGGCTTAATGTTCCTTGACCTATTAAGTAGGTTGAATACAATATTGCATGTTGTCACATTTGTTGTTTTTGTTGTTAGCTTGTTTCAGGTATTCGGAGGGAAACAGATGATAGCTGGAGTGAGGAAGTAGGATCATCACCAAGCGGAATAACGTTCTAAGAGGTAGGCCCTCTTAATTGATTCTAGTTTAAGGATATTTTCCATAGATTGTTTGTTTGTGGCTAGAACCACTCTCTCAGGATGGAGGAATTGTTTGTGTCCACACTAAGAATTTACCTGCACCACAAATTGACGACTCTATTGGGGAGCCAATCCTTCTATTTGATTGATTGTCATTTTGTGGTTTTGTGTGTACTTTTCTAGTATCACCATTTCCCATTAGTGTTCCCTACTTTGCTTGGTTTACTGCTCTGAGCCTGAAATTTATAGTGGCATGTCTGGCCTTAGCCTTTGAAATGTTTTACTCTTTTCCTTGAATCATCAGTCAGTGTGTTTATTTTTCTTACAGTTACACCGATCAGTGCGATTTTCTCAAAATCCATCGCGTCGACCCCCTTTTTCCATGTGTTTTCAATTAGGCAATTGCATCGGTTCCTGTAGGTGAAGATTAGGGTTTACCCTAGATCATAGCAAGTGTGTCTTTCCCTTTTGATTTTTGTCTCTCATCATGTTGTGACTGTGTTCTCCCTGGATGGAAAGCTCTTTTAGCTTGGTTTGTATGATTGGTTGATTTGCACTTCTTTCACTTGGTTTCTTGAGTTCTTGGATGGTGCATAACCCTAGGGCATCTAGGTCATCACCCATTCACTTGTTTTCCTACTTAGAAAGTCAAGTCAGTAGTCAAATTTTCTCCTTGCATTTCATTTGATTAGTCATTTCGTTGCTTCGATTTCCAATTAACAAGTTTGAAAATTTTAATTTAGTGTTTGAGCATCTCTTTTTAGGCACAGATCACATTGCCCATCTTGTTTTTGGTTGAATCTTTGCTTCATTAAAGGAATTTTCTTTTATTATTTCTTGTAATTGATTGTATTGCGAATGTTTCATTGAGTTGTGAAGTGTTTACGAAGCATTCATTCCATCATTTCATTGAAAAATACATAATTCTAGATTTTTTCATCAATATGTTTTGTTAGTTAGCATCATTGAAGGCTAGAGTTGCGTCGTCACTTGCATTGGAAAAGAAATGCATTCTCTTCATTAGTGAGAGGGCTACTTGAAGTGAATTTGATAGGAAAGTTAGGAATTGAAAGAGTTTTTCATCATTCTTGTTTTCAAAAGGTGAAATAGTGAAAAATCATTTTGGCTTTCGATTGCTTGTTTTTGTTGCATTTGAGTGTGATCTCTACTCTCATTAGTGTAGACAATACATCGAGTTGAAAGGTTCCTATCTCATTTACTTGCATATAGGTGTTTTTGAGTCACATCGATAAGGCTTGAAAACCGAGACATAATTTCAAGATAAACTCTAAAATGTACTCAATTAACCTAAGGCGCATTTGAAATCTAATGATCACATATTAGAAGGTCTAGGCTAGAGACATGTTCTGGCATCTTAAAACCTAGCAACTGTCATTCACTTTGGCACTAGGCAACACTAGTATGGAATTGTGTTCCCTGTATCGTTGAGTGTATAAAGAGCGACCCCACTACGTTGCAATCCTTTATCCATAAGAAGTTGATTCTGCACCTTGTAAATGTGATACACCGAACACAACATTCGGGGAGATTGCCTGCCCATACTTCTAGGTTTACCAACAGGTATTATGCAGTTCATGGTTACCTGGTAATCCTTTTAACTAGATGATCCTAAGTAGTCATTTTGATCTTTTTGGCTCCCTAAATATAAAATATCACCCAAGCGATTGTCCTTTCGAGCTTGTTTCAAATCGAAAGTGATAGAGTCACCTTTGCCTCTTTCTCGACTCTTAAAACATGAAAGAGAACAAGTTTGTTTTTGCATCTTAATAAATTGTTACCCACGATCTTATAATATCCCTGTTAGTCTTTTTTAGACCACATCATGAGTATACCTTTAATTACATCTTAAACCCCTTGAAAACTATCTCTCTTTTTGGTTATTTGAGACAAGATCATCGTGGTTGAACCAACTGGTTCACCTAGTTCTTCTTCCTTTCCTCTCTCTAAAAGATTGTCTGAGGAGCCTTTTCCTAAATTGCTATAGTCACTTGAGGACCAAGGTGTTGAGCTTGGAATTTTTCTGAGTATTCAACCTTTTTCATCTCATCCTCCCCCTTCAGATACTGATTCACTTTCTGACATTGGAACAGAATCTCTGGATAACCTTCTCCAGACTCCCAAGAGTCTGTTGATTTCTAAAGGTCATCTTGGACTAGTTGTTTGTCCTCTGAATCCTTGGTTCGATCCTATTGTGATATCACCACAGCGTCTGTACAACCCGTATGATTAGTCAGGTATTCCTTTCGAATTATCCCCTTGAACATCTTTGGTAGTCCTTTGTCATCTTTTCTCACCCATGGAATCAAAAGGCAAAATCCTAGTCTCCTATCTAGGTCACTTGGAGGTTTCCACTCCACGCACAGTTGAGAACCAGGAATATCCTTTCCCTCCTAAAGGTTTCTCTTACATGAGAATAATTCCAAATAATTTTCATCTTGAGTTACCACATAATTACATGACTTTAGCTTAATTGGTTTTAGGCATGCCTACTACCTCATCATTGTATCACAACCCTATTTGGGCATCCGACACTATGCCTACCACATGTCCATTCTTTCATAACCTAACCACCCAAAAAACGGTGATTTTTGCAGTCACTTTAGTCTCGGTGCAATCTGCCATTCCCAATCCTCTTGTTTCATCAATCTAGGTGACCCATCTGGTTCAACTGACGATCTCGAGTCAAGCCACTATCAGTTCTTCGATCCCTCCAGTAAGTGGACAATCGGTTCCACCACATGGGGGCAGAGTCTAAATGTTTCTATGATGTATGGCACAACCAATGTGAGTGGCTTGCAACCTCACATGGTTGGGAAGAACCAACCCTCTTCAAGTGCCATTTCAAATCATGCTGGTCCTACTGGATTAAGTAATGTCCAGTACCAACAGCCCAATGTTGGTCTGTCTAGGTCAAGTCACATCCAGTACCAAAAACACAATGTTGGTCCATCTAGGTCAAGTCACAACCAGTACCAGTAGCCCAATATGGCTCAAGGTTAGTACCAAATTCCTTATATGTTCCACATGGTTCACAAGCGATGGCTTATCCATCATACATCCCTCAGCCTGGACACTATGTCCAACATGGTCCATCCACTACACCTTATGGCTATGGTCAAATACAATTCAGGAAATTTCAAGCTGTCATTCCGGGAACCGTTCAAGCACCTTTGCAGTAGCAAGGACAACTACAACAAAAGCAGGGGAAACCCTCACAACAGTTACAGCAAACCATGCGGCCGTAGATGCAGTATGTACTCCTTGGCTTTATCGTTTCAAAGGAAGGCATTCACCTTGATCCTCTTAAATTCGAGGCCACAGTTAGTTTACCCCCTCCATCTTCATTGCAACAACTACAGATTTTGCAAGGAAAATAAAATTTCCTCCGTCATTTTGTACCAAACTATGCTGAGCTAGCTTCAAGGTTCACCAAGTTCTCAAGCAAGAAACCCCATTTGTCTAGGATGAGGTTGCCCAAAAGTCTTTCAATGACCTAAAGACTATCCTCATCAATGCTCCTTGCTACATCCACCAAACTATCATCACAATTACTTCCTTTATCTGGCCGCAACCTCCAATACTATCACCATGGTGCTGGTACAGGACAATGATAAAGGCAGTGAACATGTTATTTAATACCTCAATCACAATCTCTTGTCAAGAATCTGGCTTTGGATTCTATATAGGATGTTAAATGCTTTCAGAATTATATTCTACTCTGCACTGCCATTGTGATTTCGGAATGCAACCCGATGACCTACATCTTAACTCGTTAATTACTAGGGGGAAATATTCAAAATGGATTATTATCCTCCAAGAATTTGATATAGTGTTTACTACTGCAAAATCTAAGAAATCACTGGTATTTTCTGAGTTGATTTCTCCCTTCCCTTCGCTTCTCTCCTTGCTAGCGCCGATGAGCAGCTCCCAGACGAGACTCTTTTCTTAATTAGCACTCTTGACCCCTGGTACGGTGATATCATCATATATCTCCATACATCCACCTTCCAGTTTGTGTTTACCAAGGATGAGTGTCGAAACATTCGACATCAATATCAACCTTATTGTATCATTGGAGATACCTTATACTACATTGATGTTAATTCAATTCTTCACTGCTATCTCACTCTTGAGGAGGCTAAGAGAGTCTTGAATGATTTGCATTCTGGCGCTTGTGGCGATCACCTGTCTGGATATGCTACTACTCAAAAAATCCTTCCTGCTAGTTATTTTTGGCCCTCTATCTTCAAGGATTGCATCCTTGCTGTTCGCAAGTGCCATGAGTTCCAAATTTATAAGTGTAAGATGCACACCCCATCCACTCACCTAAACCTCATTATCACCATTAGTCCTTTTTCCAAATGGGGCATCACCTATATGACCTGTAACCCTCATTCAGTCAAGGGGAATGGGTATATTATCATTGTTGTGGACTATTTCAGCAAATGGGCTGAAGCAATGCCTACATACTTTGCGGAATCTAAAACGGCGACTCAATTTCTATTCAATCAAATTATTTCTACGTTTGGAGTGCCTCAGGCCATTGCTAATGACCATGGCTCCCATTTTGAGATTACATGATAGCTGAGCTGACCTCTACGTTGGGCTTGTGCCATGATTGGTCAACCTTGTACTACCCTCACACCAATGGCCAAGTTGATGCTATGAACAAAGTTTTGGTCATGATGCTTTAGCGCACCATTAGGATGCACAAGTAGAATTGGCATCTCATGCTCTTTTCAGCTCTATGGGCTTCCCAAACCTTGACCAGGGACACAACTGGATTCACACCATTCCATATAGTCTACGATTTGGAAGCAACTTTACTGATTGAGTGTGAAATTCCATCCATCAAGCTGGTTGTGGAACTTCTCGCCGAGACCTCACCCTAGGAAGAGCATCTCTTGTACCTAGAATGACTTGATGAGACTCGCAATCTTGCTGCTTTGGTTATCGAAGCAAAAAAAAAGTGGGTCAAATCCCACTTTGATTAGTCTGTCTCTCCTCGAGCCTTTTTTTAGGGTGATTTGGTTATTTTGTGTGATCATGATAATGATAAGATGGGGGAAGGCAAGTTCGAATCCATGTGGCATGGGCCCTACATTGTTAGAAGAGTATTACAGAAAGGGGCCTATGAGCTCATTGACTATGAGGGCAATCCTTTAGACAAGCCTTGGAATGGGTTTTATCTCAAAAAGTACTATGCTTAGGTCATCCTGCATGGTTACTTTTGTACAGTAGTGTGTCATTCATTTTTGTATAGTGTGGTTTAGTGTGTTATTTTGTAAGCAGCTTCCCTTCTTATTATGTTTTTTCCTACTTTGCAGATGTTGGTGTCTCCTCACACTAGTTTCACTAATGGTGCTTGTCGTAGTACCTGCAATCATTTGCAACATAGGCCATTTATGACCCCCATGGTGAGTTGATTTATCTTCAAGGTATGTGTCTAGGTTGAACAACTAATAACATCGTTGAGTATAGCACAATTATCAAATGATTGTCAGAAGCTATTACTCGTGGCATCCGGGAATTGGTTGTCAACATTGATTCACAGCTTGTTGTTCTTCAACTTAACGGGCAATATTTCGTCAGAAACCATCAGATATTGTATCTATGTATTCATCAGCTAGAGAGAAATTTTGATTACATTACATATCAGCATATTCCTCGACACATGAATACATTAACATATGCAATAGCTAATTATGTGCTGGATAGACATTTACGAAACATGTAACAAATAAAAAACAAAAACATTTGTACCATAGTAAGCAAGGAAGTGCAACATATATATATACGTGTGTGTGTGTGTGTTGGTAATGTTTGTCATGCATGAAAACCTCAAAAAATAATATGCGTGTTCGAAATACATCCATGGCTCGTAGGCCTTATACATCTGTGGCTAGCAAGCCTCAAAAATATGGAATGCTAGACCTATGCCCTAAATAGAATGATGCTCATGATAACATGTAACTGCTTAGACTACGTGAGTCAGTAGCCAACGGATCCGATCTGAAACCCCCACTGTATGCCTCTAGTACTGGCATGGGACATCACCCATTTGAGCATACTCTTGGATCCCATGGGTTAAGCCCTTGAGATTTCACACAATCTCCTCCTTGGTGTTGCTTCCCTCCTGATAAGGAGCGACATCAAATTTCCGAATGACGCGCATCGCGATCGGGGACATCCTGGCAAGACGTTCTGGTCCAACATCTACATTCATAAAATCGAAGCGTCATGAACACATGAATTACAAAATAATAAAAAACATCAAAAAATTAAAAATCGTTTTTTTTTACCTCTAACATCAAAATCCTCCCCTTCTAGGAGCAAGATATCTAAATCTCCATGGAATTCGGTGCCACTGTAAGGCCAATCCTCCACTATGATCAGCTGTCATTGTAGCCATGAGAAAAAGGCAGGCTTATAGGACATCTATTGGCCCCCGTAACAACGGGCATCAACTCACTCCAATAGACCATCTATTGGTCTTGTGGCATCGGTCGATCTACCTCAGTCAACCAGTATTGCAACAGCGGCACCCGTTCCATGAAGAAGGTCACTAGCACAGATCTAAAGCAAAATTGCTTCAAGTTTCCCACCTTAGCTTTTTATAGCTCGCGCTTCATGTTGATTTTCATAGCTTCTGCCTAGTTAAAGATGGTGGGTGCAATGCAGTCAATAACGTACTAAAACTTCAACTTGTTGGTCTCATGTGGCGCTTGGGACCGATCCACTCTATTGATGGTCAACAATACCACTTTCAACACAAGATCCCAAACTGTCATAATCTCAATCTTGCCACTTTTGGATTTGAGAGCTTCTGGGAAATGTTCGGCAAGTGGCATAGTCACACTTGCCCCAATTCACCTCGACCCATATATGTTGACTGGTTCCCCTCTCTGGGACAATCCTGTGATGAAATAAATGTCTGAAGTCTCCAACTCCAACTCTTGGTCACTGATGATGAAAATTTCTTGATTCACATCTCAGAGACTGATCAGCTACTGTAGCAACTTGGGTTGGGCCCGTAGCCCTCGTGTAAGAAATAATTTGAGGAGCCCACAATTCCTCAAAGCCTCCAAGCAATTTGGATCAGCTATTGCTTGAGCATCATTATCCTCATTCTCACGTTCTTTCCAATCCACCATTTTTCACGATTTCTTCCTAAGAAAACCATGTAATGAAGTCAATGATCATCCTTGGCCAGAAAAATTTGGGTTCAAATGACTGAATTGAGAAAAAAACATGCAAATTCTTTTCTCATGATGCTGGTGCAATTGAAAATAGTGATGCTGAAGACACAATTAGCAATTTTAGCAACCCCTGATCGATGCAATTCTATGCCCAGAAATTTTGCCGAACGAGGGAGAAATTTTTTTGCCAAAAATCTCCCCATAAAACCCAAAAAATGGATGAAAACTAGAAAAATCAGTATGAAAATGGAGGTTAAGGTCCTCGCTCTTACCTACAACTGGCGGCTCGGCAAATAACCTCTCGGATATCCTGTAATCTACTTTGGAAAATTAGGGCACAAGTGGGTAGAAAGATGTTCGCACAAAGGTAAAATGGTAAATGGTAAAAAATAATTAATTTTTCCTCCTTTTATTCATTTTTTCATGAAATATTAGGGTTTTTGAGTATTTTTTTAACCTATTTTTTCTCAGAATTGGATAAGGCATTTACATTTCTTGTGTAGCGATAGATGATGGATTGTTGATGATGGTATTAGAGACATGTTTCATCTCTTTTCTTGACTCGTAAATCTCAATTGAACAGATCGCCAAGTATTTTTCCCCTTTTTACTCGTAAAAGAGAATAAAAGGGGGTTTTGCTTTCAAGCTCTTTTCCAACTCTTTAAACACTAAAAGATTGTCAAGCTCTTGACATTTTGAACTCATAAAAGGCTGTGAAACATCATGCACCCAATATATGTTTACCCCTTTTTCAGGCTGGGATGCACTATTTACGAAAATGGCACTCCTTGACTGAAATAGTAAAGCAGTTCTCTCAAGTATCATTTTCTACGTTTTTGGGCTCGACAGAAACAAATGTACGAAAAGGGATCATGTGGAGTTTTATTTTTCATGTATTTTTCAAACTTTCTAAACATGAAAAAGATACCAAGTTTCACCTTTTTCAAACTCATTAAAACATTTAACCACATTGGATTCATCGCCATGATGAACGTGAGCTTCTACTTCCTAGGGATCATTAAACTTACTAGGTTAGATTCGTTCGAAGGACGAACTTACATTGCAAGTATATGCTATCCCCTTCAATATTGCGATAAAAAATAATTGGGTTACCTGTGTTGGGCATGGAATCCCCCAGAGGCATGTTTTGGGGCTTAAAGCCCAAGTTTTGACCAAGTCTCTTCTAAAAGCTCGGTGAATTATGGGCGCAGAGCGTGAAGTTATAATAGAGTCATAGGGTTGTCCACCCTTGGTTTTGTAATGTAATGTCAGCTTGATAGACCTAACCATGGTTCGAGGACCATGGGATTGTATAAATAGTGGGAGGCTATAAGTGTAGTGATAGCTAGTGGAAAATAGAGAATAGAATGAGAGCATGATGAGTCTAAGAGACTAAGTTGAAGTGTAAAGTGTATCTTTGGGTCTTAGAGTAGGAGAAGGCTCTGCAGCTGAATGTGCAGAGGCCTAGTAGTCCTCAAGTGAGGGTGCGAATGCTTGCAGCTGAGTGTGCAGGACAGGTCGAGTTTGTAATCACTAGAAGAATTAATAAAGAAAAGTTTACCATATTATTGTGTATCTTTCCCTGTTTCAAGGTATGATTGTGTTTAAATTGTATGTGTATTTTTTATTTGTTGTGAAAACTCTTATGAATGTGTTGTAGTAAATATAACGTAAGACATCTGTTTAGGCGAAGATAATTGACTAGGAATAGGAAGATAAGTAAGATCTCGGGTGCGACTTAAGGAAAGCGCAGAAGCTCCACAACCACTGGTTAGGGCTGGGTGAAGACAAGTATATCACGGTATGAAGGCCTGGGAAGTGTGTGAAGCAACCTGCATGAAAGGACTAATAGTAGGACTAGTTCAACCTCCCAGACATCTCAAGGGTATGGAAACCTGGTTTTAGCACCCTCCCATACTACTTCGGGTGAGACCTCAGTTCGCGCTTTGTGGACTGTTGCCGAAAGGGCCAGTAGTACAAGGATTTGTTTAGCTAATTAACTCTGAATCTGGGTCAGGCCCCAAGAAGCTGACAAATGGTTCCGTTGTCAGGACTGGGATCTGCATAAAGATGTCTGATGTCATCTAACTAGAATCCAACAAAGAAAGGAATTGAATATTGGTTGGAAAAAAATATTAACAAGTTTGCGGCGTAGGAAAACAGGAATCCGTGACTATCAAAGGAAGAGTGACTGGACTGCTACTCATATATAGAGATCCACAAAATTTCCTTCACTTCTTTCCCTACTGAGTTATATGAGTGGATCGCAAAGCTAGCATATAGCCAAGGAAGGTGTAAACTCAACAAACCTATTGTGTGGACTCCATAATTGGTGTGTAGATTGGAAGTATCAGAGGATAAGATCGTGTGCATTGTTGATCACTAGCTCATTTGAATCATAGGAGGATTCATCACCGAATTCACGGTAGATACTTCAGTTAGCTATAGCGAGGTAGAATGACACTTCCTCAAAGGGCTACAAGGTAAGTACATTAAATCTTTGAACACTTGGATTAAAATGCTACTGTGTGAAAAGCAGGTTATGTGAATAAATTGATGTTTGGGGCTACGCGAAGTGGGAGAATCTATAGAAACGAAGGTAGTACAAAACTAGAAACTAGCCCCTTGATTTCACCTTTGTGAGGGGGTGAAGAAGAGCTCATGAAGGTCTCACCAAGAACTGTGATCAGTTTAATAAGGCAGAGAATTCCACACATACCACTCCCACCCACACCACTACCAGTTTCGTCGTTTTCACTCCCATATTCACCCATACCACCTCCGCCACCACCGCGAAGCATTATGGCGAGCACAATAAATATGCGAGTGTTCAAGGGAGTAGGAAATGAAGATCCAAAATAATTTTGGTTTGTGATAAAAGTTGTATGGGAAGGAAACATTGGTCAGCACTCTGCAGGATTACGTGTTGACTTGGCACATTAAGCATTCCAATGATAATCCAAATGCAGGGATCACGGATATCCAAGTTGTGCTAAACAAAGAATTTAGTAGGCCAAAGTTAGAGGCGCAATCGATCATTGGATTCAAGGAAATCACAATGCTCCAAGTGAGACCCCCTGGGAGTTGGATCAGAGACTGAAGTGTACAATTCATGAAGCTAACATGACATTGACAGATGGACAACACCACGAATGGTTCATAGCATTATTAACACTACATCTACAGAACACACTATCGTAATAGAGGCTAACCACTTAGGTTGAGGCCTGGGAGGTCGCGATTAGATTGCACGAGACCTCGATACAAGATCCCAACCTGGGAGTTCAGAAGATTCATGCGCAGTTGAAAAACTTATGCCTTGAGATGCAGAGTTTGAAATAAGACAGAACAACCCGCCCAGAAGTGTGTGATGAGGTATGGTGCGTAAAGTGCAAGGTACAGGGACATGACAAGGACCACTGCCCAATGTTTGTGAATTACGTCACAGGAGGAGGGCCAATGCCATTGAGACCGAAGACACAGGCAGGACTGAGCGCGGTGCCTACACTATGGTGCATGATTTGTCAAATATGAGGGAAGCATGCTACAGATAACTACCATTTATTACAAAAGCATATGCAAAATTCACATCAGTTTTTTTATAATTTCTATAGAACAGTGGGACATGATGAGCACACCTGTAGAAGTTATGAGTTGGTGATGGATTGAACTCCTACCTACAGAGTTCAGGCTAAAATGCAGCCCTCGATCAGAATGCAAGGATGGCGTACACCGAATTTTAGGGGCGCGGACGAGGCCGAGGTGGAGGGGGACCAGGAAGAGGTCACAGACAACTGATATGTTACAATTGCAGAGGGCCAGTGCGTTATGCCTATGATTACATGAATCCAATGTGACCATCTTGCTTGTATTGTATGTTGTTTGATCATGAGATGGAGGATTGTCCCACACTGATAGCAATATTGCACAATAAAGGAGCACTCTGACCTCTCCCAACTCAGAACCTACAAATGATGAGGTCTGAGCCGCGAGGAAGACCCTAATGTAAATATCATGCTCCAAAGTGGAATTACAACAAGGGATGAAAAAGGCAAGAAGCCTAAAGAAAGTAATTGGGTTCGCCAGGCTCCAACGAAGGACCCAAATTTTGATTTGGAGTGTGTGAAGGAGACCTTCATGGAAGCCAAGAGGAGCTTTGCTGATGCCTCCACTTCAGGAAGTAAAGATAGACTGGAGCAGGAAATGGACCCATCGATGCTGACCATGTTCCTGGAAATATGCATGAAGCTGCTGCACAACAGCAAGGCTATAAAAGGACTATAGTAACTCATAAATAGATGCATTGGGACCACACTAGGAGGATAGTGCATAGTTTGGAAGCTTGGAAAGCGCACGATGTGAACGGGAAGGGAGATGAGATTGACCGCAGATTAGAGAATATGAGATGGACCAAGTGATTCTAGATCTAGGATTGGACATAAACGTCCTGCCGAAGCAGAAATGGGAGTGCATGGGAAAGCCTACACTACAATGGTCTCCTATCTAACTGCGAATGGAAAGCCAGCAAAAGATCCTACCTATGGGGCGATTACAGGGAATCACAGTAGATATCGAAGGATCAAGCACACTAGAATATTTCGAGGTGATAGAGATTGTTGATGATATCAATCCCTACCCCACGTTATTAGGAATAGATTGGGCCACTGACATGAATGGAGTAATAAATATGAAGAAGTGCAAGATGATTTTTGAGAATAATTCTTTGTGCATAGTTATACCTTTAGACCCTACAAAAGGATCATGCTACATGGATCCGGTGCGCGACTATGATAGCGATGATGACTTGGACTGCATCTACAAGATAACCACACAAGAGCAAGACTAGGTGAATCTGATCGCGGATGGATGAATCTCATGGGAATGTAAAAGCTCATGCACATCAGATTTGGACAAGGAAATAGAAGACGACAGAACCAATTACATGAGGTAACCACATTGAACTATAACATGATGATGAGATCACTACACTACATATCAACGAAGGTGAGGGACTTGCCTATGTATGATGGGTTAAGTGAGGTGGATAACTTCCTGAGAAAATTTGAAAGAGAAGTACCGGAACAACAACATTTCGAAGCTTTCAAATGGGTACTTCGTGCTACGCTAGAGAGGTGGTGGGGTATGCACCAAAGAAGTTTTGAGGATAGGCACAAATGCAGAAGGATGATGCACATACAGTTTGGGCAGCCTCAGATGTGATTGACAGACAAGATTGCTGGACGAAATTGTCCATGCACCTACCTATCCCAATGGATGCAGGCATATGGTGTGAAACCTATGCGGAAGCACACAGTCTTCACATTAGCAAATACAATCAATAAGCAGGTATGGGCAAGGCAATGCTGCGTACAACCCCTCCCATTGGAACCAAAAAGTATGGAAAGACCAAGTGCATAGAAGGTTATCCATGTAGAAGCCTTTAACAAAGTGTGTGAAGCACTGAACAAGGTCCACAATGTGAGGCAGACTAACTGGGACCTATGCGTACCAGTGGTTCTATGGGCTTATAGGACCGCATGCAAGAACTTGACCATGCAGGCACTTCCAAGGTTGGAGTATGAAGGAAACGTTGTAATCCCCATAGAGCATGAAAAGCCTAGTCCACGCATGACAACACTAGTAGATATGACAGTTCATAGAACCTTGGAAGAAAAAATTCAACAGGGAAATTTTAGGCTCCAAGAACTTGAGAAAGAAAGGGTGTGATTAAGGAAGAAAAGCACTCTGCTAGAAGTAGAAGTGAAGAATTTGGAGGACGAGATAAAGGAATATTTTCTCAATAAGAAGACTAGGGTGATAAAACAGGGTTTGCACAATCATGCTAACAAGTTTGAGGACTATCGTTGAGAATTGATCAGTCTGATTCCTTGGCTTGGACCACACATTACTAAGCGAATCAACTAGGGTGGACGTTGCAAATGATATAGTGCGTGACACCACCAGTAACAATAAAAGGTGGTTATTTTTTAGGAAAAATGATGGATGATCAGATGACACCCTATACCGGGGGCACGACCACTTGACTAGCTGAGTGAAGTACAGTCTTAGCACTCCAGATAGTTGAAAGGAGGCACGAGACTATTAACTACTCTACCAGAGAGCTGCACGATGTTGGACCTATGCGGAGAAGCAAAGAATCTCAGGGTCAGTGACCACACAAGGGCAATTGCGGTGCTTCATGGGTTGGCCCAAAAATGACTGTTGGAGTTGCTATTCATGATGGGATGCTTGACTTGAGACTGAATGGAGTGGGTGGTAGGCATTTAAGACATGATTTATGGGCAAGATTTGGGAAAATATGCCACCAAGTGAGCGTTAATGATCCGAATTTGGGGTGAACAGCCGAATTCAAATTCAAAAGGTGCTATAAATTACAAAGGGATGTGCAGCAAACAACACTTAGGCATTTGGGAATTGAGTAGTTGTATACCCTGCGTAGCCTAAGCAAAGCCCTGTTTGACCTATGCCGAGTGTTCATTGAGCCCTTGAATATGCGAGCGATAGATTTCTAGTTGAACACAATGACAGTATCTAAGGAAGTTATGGATATCACAAAGATGACCGTCGAAGAATACATACAGGCCCTAACTATGGGGGATGCCCCTAAAGACACTGGGATGGTGGCAAAAATCCCAAAATCACCATGCATGCCAAGACCAAAGAAAGACAAATAGGTGATGGTTCCCGTATGTGTGTCCCCGCAAAACCCACTATGCACCGGGCTGATGATGGAAGAGAAGGGGAAAGCCCTTAACATAGAAATCGACAAGGAGGACGAAGACCTGGAGGACCTGATCATTGAAGAAGACGAGGAAATGGAGGAAAAAATTGAGCCTGCACAACCGCCAACAAAGTTGCCCGCCTATATCCCCCCCAAAAAAAGGGAAGGTTAAAGTGCCCAAGGATCTTAACGAGAGCAAGAGCTCTCTCCAAACCCCGCTCCTATAACATCATTTTTTATGGCACACACCCGGGATGGATGCCTAGTTTAAAATTTGAAGATTGGGACCTCGCTGACCACGAGAAGTTCCCTCACCTAGAGACCACATAGCTTATGAAGCCTAAGCAAAACATCATGGTGGGGGTTACCGAATTAGAGCTGTGGAAGTGGTTGTGTGGACTAGAAAAGGCAGGGATACTAAACATGATTTGGATGCCGCATTTCCACCGTGCCTTAATAACAATTTTCGTCATTAGGCAGTTGCTCTACATAGTTCATGGTGAGTGTTTGTGGCTGGAGGAGCCCATCCCCATAACAAAACATTTTATTCACCACATCACCCAATTGCCATGCAAAGGAGAGGACCCCGCGAATATCTCGGTGGGGAAAAGCAGTGCCTTGGCCATCATGGAGGCCATGAAGAAGAAGTATAAACTGGAAAAGGAGAAGTGGGGCTATGCCATATCTAGTATCAATGACAAAGTAGTAAGAGTGGCAACCCAAATATTGGCAGGTAAGGTTATGCGCAAGTGTTGCGCGAACAAAGTACCCACGCTGGTGGTAGCACTTGCTAAGTAGTGCGTGGAGGGGGTCTAGTTTAACTGGTCTGAGTTCCTCTACAAGGAATTCTTGGAGAATTTCCAGGAAGCTCAGGAATAGGGAAAAATGTTCCACTATTCATGGCTTCTACTGTCCATAGTGGTCATGGAAGGGGAATTGCCGGAAGACAATAAAATCCCCACAATTGACAGGGATCTGCAAGAGGCTGCGAAGTACACTTCACTCTAGGCCACAAAGGATGCAAATAGGATCCGCGTCAGTAAGATATTCTGGGTGTTCATGGAGATGAACCTTAGAACGGGGATCAACCCCAAGCCATGATTGCCACCAACTATCTACAACAGCCTGCAAAGTTTGCAGAGTTTAAGGTAGACCTCCACAACATATACATCAGAGTGCGTAAGGACCCGGCTAAGCAATGGAGAGAGCAACCCTTTGTAGCCATGGACAATGTAATCTTTCATGTACTGGAGACATGGTCGCTGGAGTGGTGCACTCTAGACATCGTGGAATGAAAAAAATTGTGGCACAAAGGAAGAAAGAGGAGGCCAAACTGTGCATGGCGTAGTTGGTAGAAAAGAGAAGGAAGGAGGCAGTGGCAGCAGAAGTGCAAGAGGTGCGGGACATGGCATAGACAACAACTAAATAGGAAAAGGCTGCAGCGGTAGCAGTATTTTAGGAGGTAGCCACAAAGTCGCGTGAAGGCCAAAAGTCACCTTCGCATGGGCAGGGAGCAGAGGAAGAGGAGGGAGGCATGGACCGACAAACCACGTCAACACAGTTCAAGTGATCCGACCGAGTGGACAGGGCCACAAAAGAAAGTCGAGGCATCAAAGTTGTCTATTGACCCAATCACCCTTACTGAGGGTGATCTACATGACATCGGCGAGACAATGCATGTGATGTCACCTCCGAGGCCCTCCAAAATTTTATGCAGGAGGACCAAATTGTGTTGGGGGCCCTCAGAGCATAGCTGCGGGAGTTGCAGGTGTGCACTCCTTAGGCTGGTACCATTTCGACCAGCCTCATAGTCAGGACAATAGCAATAGAGTGGATGTTTCATGCTTAGGTAAAAAATACTATAGTGTTGTTGGAAGGGGCACTGGTGACAACAAATGAGGCCAACAAGCCTATGATCAGTGCACTGAAAGGTATTGGAATCAACATGGCTACACTCTTGCGGGAGACATTATACATTATGCAGGATGGGATTACTGCAAAACTGTGGGCTAGGGAGAGCCATGTAGTGCAGGTACTAAGTAAGAATAGAATCAACATGGAATAGTTAATCTTGCAACACAATGAAGTGGTGTCACAGAATCAACAACTGGTACAGGCACTTAATGAAGCTTGTCAAAGTGTCCCTGAGCTAGCCATCCTAGCAGACACACCCACAGAAGCATGCATCCGCAGGCTAGTAGCAAGGGTGCACAAGGCATGGGAGGAAATGAAAAAGGTTCAGCTGGAGCTGAACCTTCAGATCGCAGAACTGTGGTTGAAGGAACAGCCGTCCACCCCTTCGGAAGTAAGAGAACAATGCGATAGTGCTACTACAACGGGACTGGACGATATTGGCAGTGCAGTGTGAGACTGCACCAGAATGTTGGAAGATTCCTGTGAGGTCCTCATGAACCTTCAGGAGGACCCTAACATCCAACGCTTAGAGACAAAGGGGTGACAACTCCAGCAGCAATATGACAATGTGAAAGGAACTGCCCAGATGGTGGCCCTCACTCAAAGGCTCACGCGGATCCAACAAGCCAAAGCATTAAAAGAATAGCTGGACATGGCACAGCATAAGGAAGCAGTCCTGAAGGCATGTGTTTAGCCTTAGATTGATGATGCCATCACCATCACACTAGCAATACAAGGAAAGCTCACACAGATGCAGGGAACATAGGAACAGATGCAAGGAAGCAATTCTGACACCACGGTCTCCAAATAACGCGTCCAAGAGATCTAGTAGGGAGTTGCTCAATGTGCTATCGACCTTCCTACAATTCAGACAGAGTTGGAGGGACTCCACGCAAAGATCTCCACATTGACAAAGTGACTCAAGGGTGAGTTACGATGTTTATGTTGGGGCCTTGTTGGGCATGGAATCCCCCTAGGCATGTTTAGGGGCTTAAAGCCCAAGTTTTGACCAAGTCTCTTGTAAAAGCTTCGCGAATTATGGGCGTGGAGAGTGAAGTTATAATAGAGTCACAGGGTTGTGCGCCCTTGGTTTTGTAATGTAATTTCAGCTTAATAGACCTACCCATGGTCTGCAGACCATGGGATTGTATAAATAGAGTGAGGCTCTAAGTGTAGAGAAAACTAATGGAAAATAGAGAATAAAATGAGAGCATGATGATTCTAAGAGATTGAGTTGAAGTGCAAAGTGTGTCTTTGGGTTGTAGAGTAGGAGAAGGCTTTCCATTTGAGTTTGTAGAGGCCTAGTAGTCCGCAACTACGTGCACAGACCCCTGCAGTTGAGTGCGCAGGACAGGTCGAGTTTGTAATCATTGGAAGGATTAATAAAGAGAAGTTTACAATATTACTGTGTATATTTCCCTATTTTAAGGTATGATTGGGTTTAAATTGCATTTGTACTATTTATTTGTTGCATGACCTCTTATGAATGTGTGGTAGTAAATCTAACATAAGTCATCCATTTACACGAATATAATTGAGTAGGTGAAGGAAGACAAGTAAGATCTCAAGTGCGACTTAAGAGAATAGCACAGTGCATTGCTCCAGCAACATGGAAGCTCCACAACCACTAGTTGGGGCTATGCGAAGACAAGTATATCAGGGTGTGAAGGTCTGGGAAGTGTGTGAAGCAACCTGTGTGAAGGGACTAACAATATGACAAGTTCAACCTCTCAGACATCTCAAGGGTGTCGAAACCTAGTTCCAGCACCCTCCCATACTACTTTGGGTGAGACCTCAGTCTGCGCTCAGTGAAATGTTGTCGAAAGGGCCAATAGTATAGGGATTTGTTTGGCTAATTAACTCGAAACCTAGGTCAGTCCCCAACAAGCCAACAACCTGCCAGAAATGGTGGGGGAAAATTTGGAAATTCTCTCAGTTGTGTTGGAAACTCACTCTTGAACATGACACTTTCTGCTTCATGTCGAGTTGGATATCCTCCTTTTCATTTTAATTTCCCGAGTTGGGACACTCATTTTTTCCTTCCATTTGATCTATATCACATCATCATGACCACTGATCCTATGGATCCAAAAGTACCAAACTCTAGAATTGTGTCACCGATATGTTTAACAGTCAATCCTTGTGTAGTTACACTTACTCCTAATTCTTTGTATCATCTAAAATCATTTTCATCCCTTTGTCTCATGTCGATGATGTGTAATACATCATAGCCCTCCTTCGATGTGGTTGCTTCATGTCAACTTCAGCTCCTTACCCAAGAAGGTGGCCGAGAGACTCCCTTCAAATACCTTAGAGCTTACATGCCCTAATGGTAAGTTCTTCACACTTGACAACAAGTTCACAGCATTGGTTTTCGATTGGGTGATTTCATGGGCGTTCAACATTAGTTCCTTTATTCACATTTTGTGAACTGTGCTGCTAGTACCTTGAGAGCCTTTGTCATTATTGGTGGTTTCTCTCGCACTTGTTAACGGTTCACATCATTGACCAGTAATCAAGCGACTTCCTAGCATGGTCGACTTCAACACATTCATTCACATGTTAGGATTTGTACATTGATTAGGTCATTTGGAGTGCAAGACCCTAAGCTAAGATTACACAAGTCTAGGTTGCGAGGCAATGTGACATGATCATGTTGATATACATGTCTCTTCCAGTTGGATGGTTGTGACCATATCATGAGTTGTTATATGTGATCCTTCTCATTATTGGATGGCTACACCCATGCCTTGGATCCATTTACATGATTATTCTTTGGATGGCTATGTCCATACCACGATTCATGTATCATTATTCAGAGTTTTCAGTGATGTATATGTATCTATGCTTGCTTGCAGGGTTTTTGATGATAGACTCTGGTTCCCTGCTTCCACTTATAAAGTATTTCACCAATAACTCTACTTTGGCATTCATGCTTTAGGGGGCATTTGTTACACAACATTTTGTCATTGTCCCTGTACTCCCTGTCTATGATCTTGGAGGACCTCCAAAATGTACCCGACATGCTTTCCCATCATGAAGAAACTCCCAATATGTCCCTTGATGAGTAGAATAATTCCCCTTTGCATCATTTCCTAAGAATCTTCCTTCTATCCCAGTTTACAAGACTGATGCTACTGGCCAGTTTTCTCCTCATGTTGATTTATAGAGGTTAAAACTTCGTGCCTATCAGATCAATTGAACCCTTTTCTAGTCACAACGATCCTCTTTTGGAAGGTTTTTTAAATAAGGAGCTAAAGTTTCCATGTCTAGAAGCTTCGTAATGGAAGTATGGTAGATGCTCTGGCCGAATAGAGCCGAGGAAAACAGTTTGGGCTCCTTTCCCCTATTAGGATGGAACAACCTCAAGAGATAAGACTTTCTCCCATGATGAGAGGAATCATCTCCCATCCATCCAACCTATATAAGCCATTTTTTTCCCAAGCAAGAGCTAGTTGGAATTTTGGAGCAAGTGTGAATAACCAACATGTCAGTTATATATTATAACTTTCTAGTGTGTGTTTGAGGGATAATAGTGGGATTTTGGTTTGGTTTGAGACTAGAGGGAAATATGCCTTAAAATTCCATTTGTTGGAGTTGTCCATGAAGCGCTAGCAGAAGTGTGGGAACCCGAATATGTTGGAGGAGACCAACAATGTCAAGGCACTAGTTGTAATCTCTTTTTGACTTATATTAATGCAACTATCAATTGATTTCCTACATGAACTGAAATTTTACATATTTATGACCTAATGTTCCTTGACCAATTATGTCGAGTGAATACAATATTGCATGTTGTCACAATTGTTATTGTTGTTGTTTTCTTGTTTCAAGTATTCGAAGGAGGGAAATGGAAGATAGTTGGAGTGAGGAAGCAGGATCATCGTCAAGCAGAATATCATTCTAAGGGGTAGTCCCCCTTAACTAATTCTATCTTAAGGAGATTTTCCATAGATTGTTTGTTTGTGGCTAGACCCTCTCTCTCGGGCTAGAGGAATTGTTTGTGTCCACACTGAGAATTTACCTGCACCAGAGTATCGATACTATATGTCTAGCATACAATGTGTCGTTCCTTTGATGTCATGAGGTAATGGAGTGAATATAATAAAATCAAATCCTAAACTAATTGCATAAAATGAAATGCTCGAATTGGAAATCTTAACCTATCGCAAGAAAGAAAATACAAGGAAATAAACCTACTTTAATTGCATAAAGTAAATATCATTAAATAAATGTGAGTCATTACATTTCAAAGATTTTATGTCTAATAATAGAGTTCATTGGATGTGGCAATCATCATTCTATTATCCATTTCATAAATCTGTCCATTAGCCCAAATCGTTGAAATGTTTTGCATGGGTAAAGAGGCAAGTCCTAAGTGGTGTTTAGTGTTCCCTAATCATTGATTTAGAGCTTAGGGGTCATGATTCAAGCCTAAGGGACAATAAACAAATTCTTGAGTGAATATGGGCAAGTATATACATGTTGGAAGGTTGCTAAAGGAGATCATGTAGTCACTACATGAAAGTATAATTCACCGAATGACCAAGAAAATAAAATCCATATTTGATGGGAAAATATTGTTATTTAATAAGATTTCTTAGGTCTTTATTCCATGTGGAATCACTCAAAAATATCTCTCTTAACGCATGCTAAAAAATAGTAGAAAATTAGTTGTCTAAAAACTAGAAATTCAAGAACTAGTGAGCTAGTAAATCTATCAAATGCCTAACCTAATAAAGTGAAAATGAAATGGGGTATTTGTTATTATTAAACATAATTTTTTTGTGATATAATTCAATTGGAATCAGCTTGGTTGAATCTCGTTAGCATGCTCTAAAAAATAGCAAACATTTACTGTTATTTGCTAGAAAGGACTTCCAGAAATCTAGATTTGGGAATAGAAAACTAATCCAAGTAATTGAATGATTACTATGACCTTCAGAAGTTGTTCCAAGGATGAAATTATGCTTGTAATCCTAAAAAATAACTTACTTCAACCATTTAACCCAATCCTACGATAAGAAATCATCAATACTAAATGCAGAAATAGAAGAAAACAAGAACAAAAGGTGCATGTCATTAAGAAGTGAAAGGAAGAAAAGTAAATGATACAAAAGGTCTCTGAGGCTCTTGGGATGGCCATGCCCAAGTAAATTTATATTCCTATGGAGGAGACCAAGATTTAGAATCTGAACATGCACCTATCTTCATTATTTCCATCAATACAATAACATCCCTGCAAGAAATGATAGTGGAGCTACAAAAATGTGAGTTCTCTCCACAAGAGGACTAACAAAAATCAACCGTAGAGGAAAATTCAACTTGGTACTTATACAAAATGATTAGGAAGCATTCCCCATGAAAGGAGGAATTTTTTGCCACCAAAATCCCTTAATTAGTGGATCTGGTTCCTAATACTATGAATTTGCATTAAATGACACAGAACACATTCCTAGATTTTCTCAATCATTGCAGCTCCAAAATGTGTGCAACTATTAGAGAATATATTCTTGATTTGTTATTTAATATTTATCCTTCTGTAGTAGGGAGGAATTCGTTAAATTATCTCCTCCTCGAAATATTCATAATCTGCCCAATATTTTGACAATATTCCACAAAACTAAATATGCAATTATCTATAAACCTTCCTAATGAACATATTAAAGTTAAAAATACATTATCTAATGAAAAAAGACAGGTTTAATTTGTTGAAGGATGGTCATATGGGCCTTAATTTATGTCTAATTTAGAGGCCCATCAGAAGCTATTTCTCTGCAACATGGTTCTAGTTTTAGATGTGCTCCCTAATGATGTACTCCTCGATGATGATTTTCCGAGTAGCAGCCCGACAGCAAATATTCCACAAATCAGCCTGATGGATAGAGGGTGGTCGATTAAGCTCCCATCTAGTAAATATTTATTCTTCTTGTAGATTAGAGAATTTTTTAGCAGCTATAGTTGAGCAGAGATAGTCAAGCATGATGTAAACTTGACAAGATGATGTAAAGAGATAGGAAAGTGGAATTCTCCCTAGTTGAGAGGGAGTGTTAATTTTTTTAACTGCGGTAAAATTCCACATTGGACAACTCAGATGGCCAAGATGATGCTTGCATTAAATTTATCTTTGCAAGAGGATCAAAATGGACCTAAGGATCACTTGATTTGTTCAAGTAGAAGTTAAGTTTTAAGTTATTTAATTAATTCATTGATTATGGAATGGGTCTACCCTAACCACTTGGGTAATTGCTTAGGTCCTTCTTAATCGCAAGTAAACCCTCAAGATAACCTATAAAAGGAAGCAACCTTAAGCTCATTTTCACAAACTCAGATTATGTTTTTATTCTTCTACTTTGTCTTGGCTTGCTTAGGTTCATAGGTAAAAGTCTTCATTGGGTACGAGCTCGCAGGCGAAAGGTTTTCTATGAGTTAGGGTCCTCTGGATCTTGATCGTTGGCACAAATACGAAGTTTTTCATCCATAGTTTCTAACTTAGAGTAGGTAAGAGAGAATATTTGGCTCTCTCATCACTAGGAATAGTTCAGAGGGAGCGAATTTGGTTTCAGAGGCTGATCAGAAGGTTATGATCCCTGATCACTTGCTTTAGGTATCCCAGGGAGCGAATCTAACATTATAGTCACTCAAATAGCACTGTGAGGGTGTGACTTTGCCTTGATCAGTTGCTCAAACAACCCATCAAGGTAATTAATTTGGGTATTTTTTGTTTAGATCCATAGTCTCATGCTTAGAGACCTCCTGGGAGCGACTTAGTTGTTAGAGTTGCCTGCATATTCTTTATGAGTGTGACCCTAAAGTTTTCAGTCACACACAAACAATGTTAATGATATAAACCAAGTTCATATATGGGGTTTTGGCATCTCAACCATCAATGAACTATGGATCTAGGTTTCTCTATTGTAGATCAGTAGATCTTGGTTTCTCTGTTGTAGATCAGTAGATTTGAGTATCTCTGTTGTTATAACATATTTTTAGATCTGCCGATTTGGTTTATTGTTACTTGTGGTTAATTATATGTATTGGGCTCATTGTAATCACTATTGTAACTTTTTATGATGATCTACTAGTAAAGAAGAAGATTTGATAGGGTTTCCCCCTTGTGGGGTTTTCCCTACTCTTGGACCAATCTATTGTCTCCTATGGTTGTGTGCTATTGTCTTATCTATCACCGCTTATATTGTTCATTCTTTAGTTACATTTATGATTGATTATACTACTAATAGTTGGATGCATGGTTAATGAAAAGGACAAATTGGGAAAAAATAACTGATACAACATTGAACAATTACAAAATTTAACACGACCAATAAAAATACTTCTACAACATTGCCACTATTTTTTCTACCCAAAAATGCCCAGCTGAACAATTGTAGTCTTTCTCCCAAATCATCTTGGCACAACCACTTTAAGGAACATAGAGGTGTCCTAGGTGGCATAATAATGCATCATCGAGGTGAAAGTCAACAACCTGGTTTCCTTCCAGGAGCATCTGGTATGTGGTTTTTAATTCTACATCACTTTTGTAAAGATGCATTCATCCCAAACTGTTGTGTCCATAGGAGTCAAGCACAGTAGCCAATGTCATAATCGGTGGTCGGTTGAGGCAATATGCATTATTATTGGTTTTTTCCTTCTTATACTTAATGTTCAAATGGAACTGTTGCAAATATATGGAACATTTCTGATGGTGACCATTCTAAAACTTTTTATTTGTCTTTATGAACTGTAGGGGTCAATGCTTTGTGTCAATGACCATTTCCTTCCACAAAACATAATGCTTCCATTGTCAATAGGATTTCACAATGGAATACATATATTTTTCATAGGTAGGATACTTTCAAACTGTATGTGAAAGTATTTCACTATGATATGCCATCAGATTCCCTTGTTGGGTAAGAACTAGATCAATAGCATAGTCAGAGGAATGTGTCTCAATTTCAAATGGTTGTTGCACATTTGTTAATGTGAGTACTAGTGTAGAGTAGAGATGATTGTTCAAATCAATAAACAACTTCTATTGGTATTCATACCAAAATAAATTTAATTTTTCTTCACCCTTGGTGACTTGAGTCATAGGCCAAGTGATATGAGAGAATCCCAACATGAACCTGCGATAGAAATTGGCAAGACCCGGGAAGATGAAGAGCTCTAATAGAGTGGTTGGGGCTAGCTAATCCTGAATAACTTGTATATTATCTAGTTCCACATGCACACCCTACTCATCAATTATGTACCCCAGATATTGAACTTGGGTCATACCAAAAGTGCATTTCTCCAAATTGGCGCACAATTGTGCTACCAAGGGGTTTAGAGGACCTATTGAATATGGTGTAGTTTATCTTCCCAAATTTTGTTGAAGATCAGGATGTCATCCAAATACACTAGCATAAATGTTTTGGTGAAAGGTCGGAAGATGTTTTCCATCATCCTCATGATGGTTGTGAGGGAATTCATTGACCCGAAAGGCATGAGGTCCATTTGAAAAGGTCCTCCTTGGATTTGAAGGCAATACTCCACACATTGGAGGGTTTGAATGGTACTTGGTGATAACTAGAGTTCAAGTGAGTCATTAGAAATATTTTCCCCCATTGAGCTGGTCTAGAAGGTCGTCAATCTATGAGATTGGACACCTATTCTGGACAATAATCTTATTAAGTTCTTGATATTCAATACAGAGCCTCTAGATTCCATCCTTCTTATGTAGAAATATGATCGGAAACCCACAGGGTGATGAACTTGGCCTAATGTTACCTTTCTACAACAAATCCCAAATCTACCTCTTGATTTCATCCTTCTCTAGCATAGAGAATCGATAGATCAGTCTATTGGGTAGCAGCTTGCCCAGGGTCATATGATGGAGTGTTTTACCTAACGGTGTAGGGGTGCCCCTATGGGTGAAGCGAAGATTTCCTTATACTCCTCCATGACCTTTTCCATTTGCTACTACCATGCGAAGGATCCATGTCTAGAGTCTATGGATGTGGATACAATCTTCCTATTTCTCTCAAGGTGAATCATAAGGAAGACAAATTTCATGTTCTGGGATATTATCTCACTGCATTATTTGATAGAGATCAAAGAAAAGGACGTAGACACTACTAAAATTGGTATTTTTATAAATGGTGAAAACCATGACATTATTGAGACGGGGGGTGAATCAGTGGTGTGGATAAATTATACAATTCTTCACAAAATTCACTTTTTAATCACATTAACAATTATTCATGGATCAACAACACAAATCAATCATGTAGAACATAACATCATAAACATCAAGAACAGGAGAAACATATACACAAGAAACCAATATTCCTTTTATTACAAGCTTAAACTTGGTTACATCATGGCCCCATAAGCTACCACTTGTAGGTTTATCAGCAACTACTGAAAGTAAGTCCAATCCCTACTCATTTATCATCTATCATTGAAAGTGACTCTTTCCCCTACTCATTTAACAATACCCAATGGAAGGGACTCATGCCCCTACTCATTTATTAGTCTCTGTTGAAAGGGATTCCTACCCCAAAGATTTACTAGCACCCACTAGAAGGAGTTTATGCCTATGATCTAAAACTTACCACTTGCTAGTCTTGTTGATCCGTCCTTCATCCATTTCATACTAGAACCAAGAGACCTCTTACCTCATAAACCAATCATTTTTTCCTCACTAAAACTTCTCACCAAAGCCATCATACCCACCTTCAATGATCTATGGTTGTTGAACAAACCACCTTCAACAATTTCTGATTGTTGATAAAAACACCATCAGCTTCATTACTTTCTCATTGTTGAACAAATAATCATGCACCAACAACACCAACACCAATTACCAATGAACTTCTTTGCATCATTAAACACATTGTTCATATACAAAGTTTGTTCTCTAATACACCTCTAATTCATACCATTATTATGCATCATGTTGCACAACAACTCTTACCCATGCACTCACTCATTCACCACCACGATTCTGCTACTCAAATCGATCCTTTAAAGAATTCTTGAATAATATTTTTGGATATATATTTAGTTAAATTATTCTTCAAGTACTTACATGAGTCTCTAATTTTTTCCTCTGTCTAGTTCATATTAGTTTTTTAATTATGCTCTTCAAGTTCTCAATATTTGATCTATAGTTCTAGGCTTGATCTCCAAGTCAATCTATTGTTTTTCTTCTTAGTTTAGTTGATTTGAAGCTTTTACAGGATTTAGCAGTGGGCCTTCTATTTTCAACTACATTTTAATTTGTCTTAACAGCCAAAAATGTTGTCAAAACTGACTGTTCCATCTTTCTTCCTTTAATCCTCTTTCACTCAGATCCCTTACCTATTTTATCACCATATAACTAGTCTCTGCAACCATGAACTAATACTTTGGGCACTAAGCCCTTTTTAAGCCCTATGTTAATGGCTCTACAACATAGGTTTATTTCTACATGAAATAACTAATCACCAGACCAAATGTCAGTGCTCCTTCGTTTCTACGTGAAACAATCCAAGGAGTTGGCACTTAGCTACTCCCGGAGCCTCTCAGACTCTTTATATCTCTATGCCCTTGGTTTCTACCTTTGGCATAGGGCCATGTGCAAGTGATTAAACCATAGCTCCCTTCCATCTATCACATTCCCTTATGTGCAACACAATAACTTTCTTGCATCTAACCTCAAGGTTGACATGTCCCTGCGGACTGCCAACACCCATTTCATTGGCTATCACTCTGCCTCCATGGCAGTGTGCCTTTTATGTGGCACCTTCTACTGAGTTCATTTAACAATCCTGTAGGGGTAATGCTTGTGGTATGAGTTGTCTTGTGGCTCCTCTCATCACCCTTTTGATTGGCTACCAGCACATGTTCTCTATCATCATGTCCCAGCATCCACCGCTTGACAATACCCCTTGCTACCATATTAAATATTTCAGGCTATATCCACCAGGATAACGTCATAGTAATGTCACCTGTGTTACATGTTGGCCTATGATAGGTGACACATGTCACTCAAAAATAACCCCTTTAGGTACCTAAAAATTACAAAAATGAATTCCATGTGTCCTTCTCTAGTTGGGCCACATCATGATCATGTCATCAACTCACACCATCTCTTGTGAGCCAACAATACATTTCCACATGTCCCTATTTGTCAGGAGAGAGAAAGGGTCCTCAAGGCCTTGGTTTACATTGAATTCCTTCATTAACTCAAAAAACCACTTGGTTCAATAAATATTATCCTTGACACCACTCCTAAGCAATTTGTGGTTTTGGGAGGAGTGTCCCTTGCTATTAGAAAGTTTCCACATAGCCTAGTGCTTAGTCGTGTGCACTCTCAGCAAACTTCTAGGGTGCACCTGTTGGGTTGCCTTTGTTGGACCAACCTCTACTATGGGCTCTACCTCTAGACTGTGGGAAGGATCTCTACTACTATTGTAGCTTCTGCGAGCCCAATTTCTAAGACTTGCATGAGGTTTTCCACTTATTCCTGCTCGCTAAGACTTATGCACAGTTAACATACCACTCGGGTATATCCATGTGGGTCTTACCACTAGTTGGGCTCCACCTATGACCAGTGGCACTACTTCCCGTTGTTGTGTTGTCTCTCCAAGTCAGCTTAGAGTTTCACATAGAAGCTCTGCCACCATCTACACTGAGTTTGGAATTTCTACCAACTTTGGCTATGTGCCAAATCTCATCCAAACTCTACTAACTTTGTAGTAGTTTGACTTTGGGATCACCAACTTTTACTTTCTCTAACTTTCACACTAAGAGGCCATTTTCAAAATTCTGCATACTATTAGCCTTGTTGGCATGTGGCCCAAAATGGATCCAAATATGCTCTCTAAGTCTTCAAAAGCTAGTAAAATCAGGCCAAATATCAAACCAATCATAGGAGAAGAACCCTTAGAATGGTGGAAAAACACTATCAGAAGGCAATAACCCAAGGAAACAATGAAAAAATTGAGTATCTAAGGTCTGAATAGTGAAAATCATGGTAGCCATTAGATCTAGCCAATGAATGGTTTAGATCTAATCAGCATTCGCAATCGGCAGTGGAAATCAGCGGTAGCTATTGGAGATTACACAGTTGGCTTACCATTGGCCCAGGGCTATCACGATATGTGATTGCAATTAATCACGTTGCTATATTGCATTAGGGAAACACCATGGAGCAGGGCCTACATACACACACACACACACACACAGATATCTATATGTGTGTGTGTGTGTGTGTGTTTGTGTGCATGTGTGTGTGTGTGACACATTCAATCGGACCTGATAACATTATGAACCATATTATATATATATTGAAGTCCGGAAAATGCCTATTTCCTTTATATTTGTGTAATTTCTTTATTAAATGAAATACAAAGGATGAAGCGCCAATGTGACATTACAGACTTGAAAGGGTTTATAAATGTTTTTGAACACCATTTCAAGTCCGATAAAGTGGGATTTTCACATTTTAATGTATTTTCCAATATAAAGGGAAAATCACAGAACAAGCAGGATTTCGGGAGAGCCAAAGGCGATAAGTGGTTTGGGCCAAGATCTGCCTGATCCCATATAATGGCTGCCACGTGTCCAAGCTAAGGAGAGAGAAAACCACCCTCATTGGGTGGTTAACTCCCGTATGAAAGAGCCACCTGAAATGGATCACAATTGTTGGATCTAGAGCTCCTAGATCAACGGTGGAGATGTGATATTGCTACAAAGGCAGACCGAATAGGAAAATGGAGTGGATTTGAGGATATTTGAAGTCTGTCATGAACCATTTTTAATGTATTTCCAATCTTTTGATGTATTTATAAAAATAAAGGGACAAGCCATTTGAAACAGGCGACAGCGATTGGGAACAGACCCGATAGCTCTATTTGTCTCTGTTCATATTTTTAATAGTGAACAGGTGAACTAAAATAATAGAATATATGGCCATAAGGGGAAAACAATAGTGCAATATAGCCAAACTAGCATAAATTATCATGGAGCATCGCTGGTATGAGCGAGCTACCTGACAGCAAGGGAAAATTACCAGAATTTGGTTACTGTTGTTAGAAAAAGAAACCTTTGAGCTCATGTGTGTCTATTCATGGCATCAAGTTGTTAAAAAGATAGAGAGGATATATTAAGACACCTCGAGCCTTTGAGAGCTCGAGAACATTGTAAAAAGCCTATAAATGGCTAAAAGTTAGAAGTATGAAAGGTTCAACTTTTGGAGATTGTGTAGACTCTGCTCCTTTAAGTTTCTCATCTTCATTCCAACAATATAGGCTTCTTTTGTTGTTACATGTTCAATTCCCATTTTCTCTTTTGTTCTAAGCTTGCACTTGAATAGGTTATTAATGTTTTCTTCTGTGTCTAATGCCAGATAACTGTCATCTTATCTTTCAATTGATAAATTAGGTTTGCAAGCTTCATTTATTTTCTGTAGCTAGCCATTCATATGTGTTTATGTATGCATATGTTGGTACAGTCAGTATTCTCCATCTATCCGTTGAATCTATAAACTATTGAGCATTATTGGTCTAATTCCTTATAAAGTTGAGGGTGTTCATGCATGTCTTGAGTGAAAATAGAGTTGAAATAGTCATCTAACTTGATCCAAACCATCATCCATTCCAGTAGTTCTAAGAACGATATTGAAGATTTATATGTTACTAGGCATCTCTGAGCTACAAGCTAGGAGATCTTCCTGGAGTGATAACATAATTGGCGCCACTGAAGGGGAGAGGAGACTAAATATCAGCTTCCCTGGGAGATGATACAAATCTAGCTTTGATGATAGACAAAGTCTAGGCACTCTTTCAGTTGTAATCATCTATCTGGCGACTCTATTGGAGAACGAAACTCTTGGCGATTCCACTCCATAGTTCTGGCTCAATTTGGGAGGCATACTTGGAGAAATCCTTAGAAGCTACAAGCTGACCCAGTAATTGACCCTGAAAAAATCATCAAAGAAAGAAAGGCATTGCAAAAAGGAGCATCAGGTTAAGGTAGTGGTAAACAATATTCTATATCTCTTCAAGAAAATCCTGTAATAGAACAAATACATGTTGAGAGTATAGCATCTAATACTAGCAGTGAAGAAAAAATCTTATAGATTCATAAAGCTCCTTATTCTTTAGGTTTTCCTTTTGTTGTAAGCCCAAAGGAAACCTCACCTCCTATCCATCATACTCCTTTAGTCCTACCAGTCACTCCTCAGCCCTCTGTCATTTAGACTTCCAGTACCCTTATAGCCACCAAAGCTATGGCAGGACCACAAGCACCTACCAAAATGGAAGGAATCATAGCTGCTAGGTATGGACCTCCAATACTTCCCACTCCCCTGAATGCTATGCCTACTGGAGAATATCAGAAGTATATACCTAATTTCATTGGGATTGATGG
Organism: Pinus taeda; assembly: GCA_000404065.3. Classification (NCBI taxonomy): domain Eukaryota; kingdom Viridiplantae; phylum Streptophyta; class Pinopsida; order Pinales; family Pinaceae; genus Pinus; species Pinus taeda. Next base: position 66,208 of record APFE031354454.1, on the reverse strand, counting down.
TGTTATAGCTGAAGAACATCTTGAATCATTCTATATCTATGCTGATAACCTAGACATTAGTGAAGATGATGTGTGGATGAGAGTCTTTGTCGAAAGCCTATATGGAGAGGCTAGGAAATGGTTTAGGGAACTGACCCCAAGGTCTATAAAAAATATTGAGGCTCTAGATGATGTATTCCTAAAGCATTAGGGGGATAAGAAGGATCTTCTCTATTACCACACCAAATTCGGGAACTTAAGGAGAGAAAATGGTGAGTTATTGTTTGATTTTAATAAGAGGTTTAACCGCATGTATAGCAAGACACCAACTGAAGTAAAACCCACCACCACCTCTACTAAACTCACCTATGCCAGTGCCTTTGATTCTGACTTCTATCTATTGTTGAGGGATAGACGATGTGCTACCTTGGCTAATATGTAGGATGCAACCTTGGAAGTTGAATCAAACATCATGGCTACATAGAAGCTCCAGTGAAATGTTGATAGAAGTAGATAGAGGGGTGAGTCTTCATCATCTTCAAATCCCAAGATAGATAAAAAGTCCAAGATGATAGAGTCATTAGCCTCTGAAATCTTCAAATTAAAGGTTGAGCAACACCCTGGGAAAGGAAGAGTTCCTAATACCTTTGCTCCTAAAAATCCAAATCCATATAGAAGGGCTAATGAGCAGTGGCCAATTCTACAAAGAAGAAAAGATGCCAATGAAGACCAAAGGGTGAAGACCCCATTCTAGAATGTACTTATTGAAGAAGAGAAGTTTTAAGAAGATGATGAGATCCATTGTCTGGAAGACAAAGGGAGTGCCTCCTTTTTGACCTCAGCTACCTATGAGAAGTCATTATTTAATGACTAGATTAACCAAGAATGGGATGGTGAAGCTGTTTTGCAAACTAAATATTGGCATAGATATGATCTGAGGTTGAAGATAAATAATGCCAAGGAAAATCTTGTTCAAAGAGTTGTTGTCCCTGCAATACAACAAGCTAATAAGAAGATGTGACCGATAGTTGATCCCATCATCCTTAAAGCTCCAACTCATGAGGTAAGAGCCCTTGACAAGTCTCCTTCTCCTTTCAACTTTCAATCAGAAATTCAGAAGCTAAGAATACCTATACCTCTGAGTGAACTAGTGAATAATGAGTCCTTCAAATGATCCATCCTCGAGGCCCTTGAGCCTAAAGCCATCCAAGCCTCCACTAACCATGTGAATCTGCAAGATGAAAAACCGGTTGTTGTTCTCAGCCCAATGATTGAAAATTATGATGAAAGCTCCCCATCATTTTATGTCTCTCTGACTATTCATGACAAAATCCTTCATAATTGCCTTCTCGACACTAGAGCTAGCCATAATCTAATGCTCAGGGCCGTCATGGATGAATTGGGTCTTGACATTACAAGCCCTATCATGACCTGTTTTCTTTTGACTCTAGAAAAGTGAAATGTCTGGGATTCATCAAAGACCTAGCCATCACCTTGTCTCACCTGCCCTTGAAGAGCATGATGATGGATATTGTGGCAGCATATGTAGCCCCCAAGTTTGGCATGTTTCTTTCTAGAGGTTGGATAAAGAAACTAGGAAAAACATTGAAAAATGATCTATCCTATGCTACTATCGCAGTTTTTGGAGGTGAAAGTAGGAGATTATATAGAGAAGCTCAGTTGGCTTATATCATCAGTGATGAAAGGAATCCCACTAATCATCCCATCTATGTTGTTGACACTGATTTTGGAGCATGTATTCTTCAAATTTAATAATCCTAGTTGGCCTCCACGTAGCTTAAGAAACAGGTTTCCGAGATCATAGAGGAAGAAGGCCCACAAATCTTGGACATGTTCTTTGATGGAGCTTGCTCTAAGGAAGTTGCAGGGGCAGGCATAGTCTTTGTGTCCCCCATATAAGAATGCATTCATTTATATTTCAAGTTAACTTTTCAGGTCACAAATAACATAGCAAAGTATGAAGCCTTGATATTAGGCTTAAACGCTGCTAAAGAAATGGGCATCAAAGGTCTAAAGGTGTTTGGAGATGCAGACCTTATCATTCAACAATTCAACAAAACCTTCCAAGCAATGCATCCAAGGTTGAAAGCATACAGGGATGAAGTATGGAAGCTCAGGGACTCTTTTAATATTTTCAGCATTTCTTACATCCTGAGAATGAAGAACCATCTTTTTGATTCCCTTGTCGTGTCTGCTAGCACATTTATTCCTCCTTTGGCTCCTAAATTGAATTTTTAATTTTAGGTGAAGTATAGACCATCTCTACCTGACAATGTCAAATACTGGAAATTTTTTGAAGATGATGATGAAATTAATAGGTTTTTACAAGTCATTGATGAATTTTCTGAAATGCACATTGACCAAGAAAACGAAACCATTGAAGAATGCAACTAGTCCAAGCTAAAGGACGATATTGGTTAGGACAACATTGTTCAGCTGCCTAGTAACCATATACCCAAAGGATTAGTGCCCCTAGAGAAGCTATTTGATCATAATGATGTACCTTATAATCTTGTGAAAAAAGAAAATGAGTTTGTTGTTCATAAACATAATGTAGGGAGTCTAGCCCATCCAAAGTACATAAATCTGTCCACTCACTTGTTTTCTGCGCAGAGTTCTGAGTATTGCACCCTGATGAAGCAATTTGTTGATATGTTTACTTGGGAATACATTGATCTTAAGACCTATGACAAAAACATCATTCCGCATAAGATTCCATTGGAGAAGAACACCATCCCTTTTAAGCAGAAGTTAAGACCTATCAACCCTCACTTACTACCTTTGATTGAAAAGGAAATGAAGAAGTTGTTGGATGCCAAAATCATAGTTCCCCTAAGGTATTCAAAGTGGATAGCTAACCTTGTGGTAGCAAGAAAGAAGAATGGAGAAATCAAGCTTTGTGTTGACTTTAGGAATTTGAACAAATTCTTTAAAAAGGACAACTACCCACTACCTAAGATGGAAAACTTGCTGCAAAAAAATTATGGGGCAAGAGTCATGTCTTTCTTAGATGGATTTTCAGGTTACAATCAGATTGATGTACATCTAGAACATCAGGAAAATACCACCTTCACTACTCCTTGGGGCACTTTCATCTACTCCAAAATGTCTTTTGGATTGATGAATGTTGGGGCTACTTTTCAGAGGGCCATAGACATAGCCTTTGTGGGAGAAAAGGACAACTTTGTCCTTATTTACCTTGATGACATAACAGTCTTTTCCAGCACTCACAACGACCATCTGCAGCATTTGAAGAAGGTGTTTCTAAAGTACAGACAGTTTGGAATTTCTGTGAACCCAAAGAAGTCAGAATTTGCTCTAGAAGAAGGAAAACTTCTGGGACATATTGTTTCCACTGAAGGTGTGAAGATTAATCCAGCAAGAGTTCAAGTAATTTAGACTTTGTCTATCCCAAGATCAAAAAGGGACATTCAATCTTTCCTGGGTAAGATCAACTTTGTTAGGAGGTTTACTTCAAACTTTGCAGAACTAGTGAAGCACATCACTTCCATGCTGAAGAAAGGATCATAAATAAAATGGACATATGCTGCAAGAAGATATTTTGAAGCCATCAAACAAGCTATCATTGAATCTCCCACTCTAATCAGCCCAAATTAGACCATGGAGTTTTATATATTCTCTTTTTCCTCTTATGATACACATGCGGTAGTTCTATTGCAGAAAAATGATGAACGCATAGAGCACCCTATAGCCTTTCTCAACAAAACTCTGAGGGATGTTGAACTAAGGTATAGCCTTATTGAAAAACAAGCTTATTCTCTCATAAAATCTTTAAAGGCAATCATAATTTATATCCTGCATTCTAATGTGATTGCATATATACCTTCAACCTCAGTAAAATATGTTCTAACTCAACCAGACATTGATGGAAAGAGAGATAAATGGATTGCAAAATGCATAGATTTTAACATAGAGGTGAAGCCCACTAAGCTTGCCAAAGGCCAGGGCTTGGCTAAACTTATGGTTGAGGAAAATTGTAGTTTGTTAGACATCAGTTGCATGCATTCAAATTCAGGTGATGAGAAAACAAAGGAAGCAGCATAAGAGCAAGAGCAGAATCAGGCTTTGGCTGAAAATCTACCCACCTGTGAATGGTATTCCAGTATAGTTCATTTTTTATAGAAGCTAGAAGTCCCTCCAGGGCTTAGCTCGAGTCAAGCCCAGGCCATTAAGCTCAGATCAGCCAAATTCTACATTAATAAAAACCTACTTTATTAGAAAGACCCATCAGGGATCCTCTTGAGATGTCTAGACAAAGGACAATTTGTGGAAGTCACACACCAGTTCCATTCTAGCATCTATGGAGGGCATCATTATTGGAAAACTACGACCCACAAGATCCTGAGAGCTAGGTATTATTGGCGTACTCTATTCTTTGATAAGTTTTATTTTGTGAAGTCTTGTGACAAATGTCATAGGTTTGCAGGAAGACAACAACTAAAATCTCTACCCTTGAAGCTAGTGCATGTCAATGGTCCCTTCCAGTAGTGGGGCTTGGACATTATAGGTGAGATCAATCAACATTCTAGTGGCTAGCACAAATGGATCTTGGTAGCCCCTGATTATTTCACCAAGTGGATGGAGACTATACCCACTGAGAATGGTAATCATCAAGTTGTCATAAAGTTGTTGAATAAGAATATTTTCACTAGATTTGGTTGCCCAACCAAACTAGTCACTAATAATGTAGTAGCTTTCAAGGAAAAATAATTGGTGGACATGACAGAATCCATGGGCATTAAATTGGTGCATTCTACCTCATATTATCCTCAAGGAAATGGCCTGGTAGAATCATCTAAGAAGAGTTTTGTAAGGATAATAAAAAAACTGTTGGAGGACAACAAGAAAAGCTAGGATTCCAAGTTGAAGTTTGCACTGTGGGCTGACATATTTACCAATAAGAAGTCCATAGGAAATTCTCCATTTGAGTTGGTTTACGGCACTGACATTTTTTTTCCTATCCAGCTGATTCTCCCTGTGGCCAAATTCTTTCAAGAAGAACGGGATGAAATGAATGACATGGTAAGGAGAATGAATAACCTGGTTGAATTATAGCATATCAGAGAGTAGCTGGTTGAGAAGTCAAAAGTTCGTCAGAAGAAAATCAAAGAAACCTTTGACAGGAAGGAAAAAATGGACAATTTCCAAGTTGGTGACTGGGTTCTCAAATGGGATGCATTGAAGGAAAAGAAAGGTAATCACGGTAAGTTTGACTCCTTATGGACAGGTCCATTTGTCATCGCTCAAACTCAGCAGGACAATACCTTTATTCTGCATAGTCTAGAAGGAGAAGAGGTTTTTGGTGGCCCAGTCAATGGGCGGTTCTTGAAACTTTATTTCATGTAAGGATTTAATGCATTGATATTTTTTTCAGTTTTTATTTTCTATGCAAAATAAACTCCATGCCCAATGGAACACTAGGATATAGATTTGATTTTGGTTTCACAGGAAAGGAAGTAGTCTGCAATTCTTGAAACGCCACAGGGAGGCTTTCATCCCCAGAAGGAGCTAGTGTTAGCCTTGTTGGCATGTGGCCCAAAAGGGATCCAAATATGTTCTCTAAGTCTTCAAAAGCTAGTAAAATCAGGCCAAAGATCAAAACAATCACAGGAGAAGAACCCTATACGGAGGCAAAAACTAAAGGAAACAGCAAAAAAACTGAGTATCGAAGGTCTGAATAGTGAAATGCATGGTAGCCATTAGATGTGGCTGATCAACTATCCAGATATGATCGGCGCTCACAATTGGTGGTCGCTATCAGATATTACACAGAGCGCTTACCATCGGCCCAGGGCTATCACAATATGCGATACCGATTAATCGCATCGCTAAATTGCATCAAAGAAACACCATGAAGCAGGGCCTATACACACACACACACAGATATATATATGCCTAACATGGTCATCTGGACCCGATAACATTATGAACCATATTATATATATATTGAATTACGGAAAATGCCTATTTCCTTTGAATTTGCATATTTTGTTTATTAAACGAAATACAAAGGATGAAGCACTGATGCAACATTACAAGCCCAAAAGGGTTTATTAATGTTGTTGAACACCATCTCAAGTCTGATAAAGTGGGATTTTCACATTTTAATGTATTTTCAAATATAAAGGGAAAATCACAAAATAGGCAGGATTTTGGGAGAGCTAAAGGCTATAAGTGGTTTGGATTGGGCTCTGCCAGATCCCATACAACGGCTGCCATGTGTCTAGGCTGAGGAGAGAGAAAACCACCCCCATCGAGCGATTAACTTCCATATGAAGGAGCCACCCAAAATGGATCACAACTATTGGATCTAGAGCTCCCAGATCAATGGTGGAGATGTGATATTGCTACAAAGATGGACCCAATAGGAAAATGGACAAGATTTCAAGATATTTGAAGTCCATCATGAGCCATTTTTAATGTATTTCCAATGTTTTGATGTATTTCTAAAAAACAAAGGGACAGGCCATTTGCGACAGGCAATTGGGAATGAACCCGATAGCTCTGTTTGGCTCTATTTGTATTTTTAATAGTCAACAGGTGAACTGAAATAAGAGAATATATGGCTATAAGGGGGAAAACAACAACACGACATAGCCAAACTAGTATAAATTATCATGAAGCATCACTAGCACGAGCAAGCTACCTCACAGCAAGGCAAAATTACCAGAATTTGGTTACAACTGTCAGAAAAAGAAACCTCCAAGCTCATGCATGTCTATTCATGGCATCAAGTCGTTAAAAACACAGAGAGGATAGATTAAGACACCTCGAGCCTTTGAGAGCTAGGGAACATTGTAAAAATCCTATAAATGGTTGAAAGTTAGAAGTATGAAAGGTTCAACTTTTGGAGACTGTGTAGACTCTACACCTCTAAGCTTCTCATCTTCATTCCAGCAATATAAGCTTCTTTTGATGTTACATGTTCAATTACCATTTTCTCCTCTATTCTAAGATTGCACTTGAATAGGTTATTCATGTTTTCTTCTGTGTCTAATGCCAGATAACTGTCATCTTATATCTGCATTGATAAATTAGATTTGTAAGCTTCATTCCTTTTTTGTAGCTAGCCATTCATAAGTGTTTATGTATGCATCTGCTAGTACAGTCAGTATTCTCCATTTATCCATTGAATCTATAAATTTTTGAGCCTTAGCAGTCTAAAGTCTTGTAAATCGAAGGGTGTTCATGCATGTCTTGAGTGAAAACAGAGTTGAAATAGTCATCTGGCTTGATCCAAACCATCATCCATTTCAATAGTTTCGAGAACAATATTGAAGATTTATATGTTACCAAGCATCTCCGAGCTACAACCTAGAAGAGCTTCCTAGAGTGGTAACACATGCCACTAGAAATATTTTTCTGAGTTGTTTCCATATGTGTGGGTTTCACCTACTTTTGAGATGATTTAATACTCTAAAACTAGCTCCAAAACCTTTGCACCATTCTCTTCCATGATGATCTTCTTATGATTAATCTTTATCATGATGTACTTTTCCTTTGCTAATAATGAAAACACCATTTATAGTGCTTTGCAATTTCCATGCTTTCCTTTGCCATCTTTGTTACTTTTCCCTTTGCCAAGAATTATTTCCATGCTTTCATTTTCCAACAATCTTTGCCATGGCCTTCGACTTTGCCAACAATTTTTTCCTTTTCCATCAATTTCATTTGCCACCAATAACAACATATTGACCAATGCAGTTTCTTTTCCAATATTTTCCATTTCCTTTTCCTTTTCCATCAACGAAAACATATTTCCAACAATCTCTCCCTTTGCCATTGATGACAACACCAAGATCAAGAAACACATCATTACCAGTGATCAATACTTTTCTTTAAACTTCTCCTTGTGCTTTTCCAATGATCACTTAACATCTTCTGTTTGATCAGAAACACCTCTCCCCCTTTGATATCAATGGAAAATATACTAACATGCTCCCCCTGTCAATAATCTCTCTTTATCCTCTAATCTTGTGGACCTGACAATGACTTCTTCTTAAGCTAGAAAATTCAGATGTCTCTAATTTGATCTAAGCAACTTCCTTTCTATCTTGTGAACAAGATTTAATAGAAGGGAGATGAGTATTTACTTCCTAATCTTTTCCTCAAGAAAACAAGAGGAATCTCTTGATGAAACAACACATTTTTGTGCAACTAAGAAATGAAAAATAACTCTTGTTGCTCTGAGTCTCATCTAGGATTACATTCACAGTTCCTACCTAGACAGATACACCTAAACTCAAGCACCAAGAATAATCATTGTTATGCTTAACACCATCAATTGTAAGCTTATGAAAAACAAAGTACAACACTTATAAGTGCTTACTTGACAACCATATAGGGACTCTCACCAATGCATGCCTAAAAAACTGACTTGTATTTCACTTGGAATAATTCCAATGACATCAAACTCACCATGGAGCATTTGACTCATTAAGAACTAGTCATATAAATCAAGACTCATTTACCAACATTTGGACATATAATCTAATATTGACAACTTTAAAACCATACTCTCACAAAGAGTCTAATGACTGTAAATACCAATTGTTGGCTACATGGGGCTTGACCCAAGTTCAATACTGAGTTTAGCCAAGCAAACCCTGGTACTTCTGGCCCTTTCGGCAATAGTCCATGGAGCGCGGACTGAGGTCTCACCCGAAGTAGTATGGGAGGTTGCAGGAACCAGATTTCTGCACCCTAGGGATGTCTTAATGAGGGTTATGGAGGTTCGGGATTCTAATCAGCATGCTGCACTGCTTCGCACAGCTTTCTGTTCCTCGCAACCCATGCGCACCTTCATATGATTCTGATCCGATCCTTACTGTGCTATTATATTAGTGCTTAACTTAGCTTGTGCGGGCCCAATATTCGTATTACTTATTCAACTGCCAGATTAGCGTGAGTACTTGGAAACAATATAAATGCATAAAGAATAACTAGAACATAGAAATATAGATCTATAAGTAGATGCACAATATTCTAAATCAATCTTATCTTTATTAATACTCAAGTTTAGTTACAGACCTGAATCCACCCTATGTACTCAGCTGCAGGGGTCTGTGCACTCAGTTGTGGACTCTACTAGGCCTCTGCGCACTCAGCTGCAGAGCCTCTACCTACTACTATGACCCAATACACTTCAGATTCACTTTTATCTTCTAGCAACGCCTTCACATTTATTTATTACTTGTCAAAACTTAGACTGACTTTACACTTAGAGCCTTTCTCTATTTATACAATCCCATTGTCTACAGACCATGGGTAGGCTAACATACCATACATTAAATTACATTATTTTAGGGTAGACAACCCTAGACGCTCGTGCTCTCTGCCTGTATTTTGCGGGGTGTTTACATTACACTTTACCAAAATTCAGGCTTCAAGCCCCAAAACATGCTATAGGGGGTTTCACTGCCCAACAGGACCCCAACAAAATCATCATGACTCTTCTTGAGTCACTCTACTGGTGCAGTGATCTTTGCGTGAAGTCCATCCAATTGTGCCTGTGCTGCGTGAAGATCTGTAGTGCACTACTCTGCCATCCACTGGATCCGTTCTACTCGCTCGGTCAAATTCTCATTATCAGGGTCAAATCCCTATCTCAAGTCATGCATTGCATTCATTTGTGCGAGTTTTCCTTCAATGTCGGCTATGATGAGGAAGGCCTCATCAATCCAAGGCTGGACATGTGCTTTAAGTACTGCCTCTGTTTGGTGCACTGCATCCACTTTCTCCTTCAATTCCTTTGCCTGTTGTAGCCTCAGGAGTCTTTGGGTTAGGACCACTGTCTGTGCCATCCTGCACACACTGTCATATTGCATTTGAATCTCCCATGCCTCTGTTTCCAACTGCTGTATGGTGGGGTCCTCCTGTAAGGTTGTAAGGACCCCGAAGGATTCTTCCAACAACGTGGTGTAGCTCTACACTATCTATTCAATTTCTTGCAACCCTTTTCAGATATCGTCAACGCGCTGATCTTGAACTTCTAGGGGCATGGAGGGCTACACCTTTAATCATAGTTCAGGTCCAGATGGATCCTTGTAGCTTCCTCCTTCACCTCGTAGAATATACTGGCCAATTTGTGGATCCGTATTCCTACTAGTAGATCTGTTGCGATTTCTAGTTCTAGGATGCAACAACATGCTTCCTCTACGATCTGCTCTAATTGCTGGTTCTGAGCCACCACTTCATCATGTTGTAGGCTAAGCTATTCGATGTTGATTCATTGTTCACTTAGCATTTGCATTGCGCATCCCTCCATAGCACGGATTTCTATCATCGCTTTGTGCTGTATCTGATATAAAATATCCCGCAAAAGGGCAGCCAAGTTTAGGCCAAGTCCCTTGACCCATCCTACCACAACTCAATCCTCCATGTTGTCTGCTATGAGTGTCCTTCTAGCAGTGCGACGGTGTTGGCCATTTTGGCCCGCAACAACTACTCTATTGCTGATGCTCCCGTGGGATCGTAGATGGCTCCTATTACTTCCTGTGGGAGTCACACCTGAAGTCCCTACAGTTGTGCCATGAGTGACACCAACACATTCTGCTACTCCGTCATTGCTTCTTGGAATGCTTCCCTAGTGACCTCATGAACTGTGTTGCCAATGCCATATAGATGACCCTCTGTCAATGTAATAGGCTCCCCATCCAATTTGGAAGCTTTGGTCTTCTTCTGTGGCCTTGTTCATTCTGTATCGCACAGCCTTTTCAATTGTGTAGAGGTGGTGCTTGGGTCCGTGCCTTCTGTCATATCATTTGTCCCATGTCGTATGGTCAGGTTCGAGCCTCTTTCCTCCTACGATTTGGTGGCCCCAGCTGCTGTTGTTTTTTTAGCGACCTTGGTCTATAGTGTGATGACCATCACTGCCTCGCAAGAAGCCCTTACCTCCTCAGTGAGCTACATGTTCCACTTCTGTTGTGCCAGCAGCATGTCGACATCCTTCTATCTTTGTATCACTGCCTCATCACGTGCTGGCAGATCCAATGCACTCCATTTAGGTGGCCATGAGTCGAGCACCGTGAAAACAACGTTATCACTTGCGATGAATGGGAGCTTGGTCCAATTCTGCTCCAGATCCTTCTGCGCCTTGATATACACATTGCGCATATCTGCCTTAAAGTCTGCAAAGCTTTTCAGACTTTCATATATCGTGGGGGATAGGCATGGCCATTTGTTGATCCACATCTGTAGGCTTATCTCCATGAGTATCTAGAAGATCTTGATTTCACAAATTCACCTGGCATGCCTTGTTGCCCAAATCAACATGTATTTCACTGCCTCTGGCAAGTCCTGGTGAAGAGGAGGAAACTAACTGTCCTCTAGAAATTCTCCTACAACCAACATGATGGATAAGAGCAACCACGCATAGTGGAAGGTCTTACCCTACTCCTGAGCCTCCTTGTAGTTCGTTAGGAACTCCTCGTAGAGGCATTGTGCCTAGTGTAACTGTACCCCCTTGGAGCATTGTTTGGCTAGTGCAATGACCATTGCTAGTACCTCATTTCTGCAGCATTTTCTCATCACTTTTCCTACTAGCAGCTGGGTGGCTACATGCACCCCTTTGTCTTGAATGCTAGTAATGACATAGCCCCACTTCTTCTTCTCTAACCTATATTTCTTCTTCATGGATTCTGTGAGAGCCAAGTCTCCGCTTTGGCTAGCTGTTTCCATGGGGTCCCTTCCTATATAGGGAAGGTGAGAAATCCTATGAATAAGCTCTGCCCTAATGGGAATCGGCTCCTCCAGCCACAAGTACCCATCATGCACTAGGAAAATTAGTTGCTTGATGACGAATATCATGATTGGTTCCTGGTGAAAGTGTGGAATCAATAGTAGGTGGAGTAGCCCAGCCTCCTCCACCCCGCACAACCATTTCTGTGGTTGTAGCACTATAACTAACCCCTCCTTGCTTTGTTTCATAAGCTGGCTAGTCTCCAAATGTTGGAACTTTTTGTTGTCCATGAGGTCCCAATCTTCAAATTTCATCGTGGGTATGCAGCCCAGGACTAAACCCTCAAATAGAATTCCACCTAGGAGTGGGGTTTCAAGTGTGCTCTTAAAAATATCCACATCCTTGGGTACTTTTGCTTTCCCTTTCCATGGGGGGACATATTTGGGCAGTTTTGTTGTAGCACATATTAGTTGAATGTCTTCCTCCACTTCTTCATCTGGTTCAATCTCTTCTACAAAATCCTAAAGATCCTCCTCCTCATCATCTATCTCAATATTAACTGTCTTTCCCTTGTCTTCCATAGACAGTTTACCGAATCGTAGATTTCGCAGAGACATATGGACTGGTCCTGCTGCCTATGGATCCTTTTTGGGCCTCGATGTTTGGGGTGATTTAGGGATTTTCGGTGCATCCCCTATCAGTGGTGTATAGCTCTATGCAGCTCCCTTGGTTGTTGACATTATTCTGATTAGGGAATCTTTTGTCTCCTTTGGAAATGTTTCAAACCACATACTTGCTCTCACAGCCTCCAAATTTGTCAAGTTCATACCCAATTGATAATGCAACAACTGAATTCGCAAAATTCCAAGGGTTGTTTGATGGAGAGCCACCTATGATTTATAGGCCCTTTTGAATTCAAATTCGATTGTTCCCCCCATATTCAGCTCACATTAATGCCAGATTGCTGGTATATAGTCCCAAATCTAGTTCTGACTTTGTGTCTTAATTTCCTGTCGTCCACTCTTGATTGCCTTAAATTGAACATCTTGTCATGAACAGTGACACCAACAGTCACTTTCCATCCTACCTGTGTGGCAGTGTAGCCCTTTATGCACATACATGACCCATGCATCATATTGATCCTGCGTGCAACTTTTGTGTTGCAAGGCTCCCATACAGACTCTTTTATAGTCTCGTGCTCTCTTTCAACTACTTGGAGCACTGAGATTGTGCTTCCTATGGATAGTTAGGTGGTTGCACCACTGGTGTGAGGCTTCAAGTCACTTTCCAACCTAGTCCATGAGCCTTCCTTAGTTACCCTCGTGCCATTTAGCACCTCGCGTTCTTCCTTATGTGGTGCACTTCCTTGGTTACTTTGTCTGATAAGGTGCGATTGCAGCAATGGTACCACAGCTAGAAATTCTCAGTGACAATCTTCTAGTGTGGTGGTATGGATGCCCATATGTTTTCCTATCCTTCTATCGATGCATACTGCTTGTGCGATTTTGGTTTCTAGTTTGTTGATTTCTTCATCCAATTTCATGCTTTTCTTTCTCAGCCATACCTAGTCTTCATTGAGTTCGTGAAGTTTCAAGTTCCCTCGTTAAATGGCTCCTTGAATCTGCATATGTTCATCCTCATGCGGCTACATAATCTCTTCGCTCTGGTCCTCGCGTGTTGTCCCATTTATGGGAGTTATTGCATGAGGATTCTTTTCCAAAGATATAGCCTCAAATCTGCTCGTTGTCTTCGGAATCATTCCTGTGCTCAAGTTCTAGTGCATGCCCCTATAGACCTGTCAAACCGATGGTACGCGTAGGTCCCAATCAGTTTGTTCCACCTGTTAAACTCTTTTCATGAATCCACATAGATTTGTGACTGCCCCGATGTGCAATATTTGTAGTGTGTATGACTTCTCCTGCTACGGTGTCTAGTTCTGATTTTCAATCCTTAGTTTGGGATGTGCTTGCATAGCACATGTCTGCACCCATCGACACAAGTGGGCACGCAATTTTCTTCAGCCTAGCTACCCAATCCCTGTTCGATGCTGGGGACTTCTGAACCACAAGCGCATTCGTCTCCTGCACTCGCACCAGCTTACAATGGCCTTCTAATGTACACTCCACCATCGTGTGAGTGTTGCGCGCAGCGCCCATTCCATCGCACCATAACGCTACTGTTCTTGTACTATGCTTTCAAATTGTCTAGGAATTCATCCACCACTGTCACCCCATCATAGGTTGGTAGTTCCCTTGCCTCTGTCATCAGGAAACATAATGATCTAATCATCATATTTCAATTCAGCATTGTCACTTCGTGCAACCAATTCTGTCAGCATTCTAATTCTTCATCTGAATCCGAAGTATAGGAGTTGTCGCACTCACACGAAATTCTCCCATCTGCAGTTGGGTTCACCTGATCCTGGTCTCACGCCATTATCTGGTAAATACAATCTAGCTCATCATCGCTTTCATCATCGCGCACTAGTTCAGTTTAGCACACTCCTTCAACTGGGTCTAGCAGAACTACGATGCGTAGGGACTTTTTCTCAAATATCATCTTCAGCTTCTTTAGGTTAATGACTCCATTCATATCAGTGGCCTAGTCTATTCCTAGCAACGTAGGATAAGGGTTGCTATCTTCGACAATCTATATTACTTCAAAGTCTGTCTGTGTGCTCGCGCCTTCGATATCAACTGTTAGCCCTTGCAACCTTCCCATGAGCAAAATCTTTTGTTGGTTTTCCATTCGTAATTGAATAAGGGATCATTGTAACGTGGGCCTGCCCATGTGTTCCCATGTCTTCTTTGGTAACACATTCGCGTCTAAACCCAAGTCTAGGATTACCTGATCCATTTCATACTCGCCAATCTATGTTTTCAATCTCCTTTCCCTCCCAATGCGCAATGCATGCTTTCCCAGTTTACGTACTACACGTGGTTTCCCTGATCCTGCGCACCTAGTGATAAACTCCTATAGTCCCTTAACTGCCTTATTGTCACATAGTAGTTTCACGCATGTCTCCAGAAAGGTAGTAAGCATAGAAGGATCCATCCCCATCTCTGGTTCATCCCTACTACCTGTAGTGGAGGCTCTCACAAAGCTCTTCTTAGCTTCCATGAATGTCTCCTTTGGGCATTCTAGGAAAACTTAGGTTCCTTTGTAGGAGCCTTGCAAACCCATGTATCTTCCTTGGGATGCTTCCCCATATCCTCCACTATGGTCATACTGCTTCTGATCATCATGTTCACATTTGCGTCTTCTTCTCATAGTTCAGACCCTCATCATTTGGATATTCTGAGTTGGAGGAGGCTAGAGTACCCGTTTCTCGTGCATATGTGCAATCAACATAGGAAACTCTACCATTTCATTATCAAAATGAGCACAGTATGAAAAGGATACTCTCATCGGGTTGATACAATCGCGAGTATAGTGCCCTTGTCCTCCGCAATTGTAACAAATTAATTTTCCACGACCCCTTCCTGGCCCCATTCCTCCTCATCCTCGACCTCACCCATGAAATCTGGCACGCGCCATCCTTGCAGCTAGGTTGAGGGCTCACACTTCTATTTGCACCTGATAGGCTGGGGTTCAATCCATCATTAACTTGTAGCTACAACAAGTACACTCGTCGTGGCCCACCGACCTACAAAAATTACAAAACAGTTGCTGGGGTGCCATTGTATACTTCTGCAACAAATGACAATTATTAATCGTGTGCTTTCCTCCCATCTAATAGATCACACACCATAATGTGGGTGTCGCACTCACCCTGCCTGTGCCTTCGGTCTCAATGGCATTGGTCCCTCTAGCCAAGTAATTCACAAATACTGGATAGTGATCCTTGTCATGGCCCTAGCCCTTTCATTTCATGCACCATACTTCCTTACACACCTATAGCTGCGATTCCTTATCCTGCTTCAAGCTCTACATTTCTAGGCAGAGATTTTGTAGTTGCACATGGATTTGTTGAACTCCTAGCTCCGAATCCTGTATCAGTGTCTCATGCAACCTCATCGCCATTTCCAATGCCTCAGCCTGGGTAGAAAGTTTATATTCTGATAACACCGTCGTTAGGTGCAGTGTCAGAGATGCCACAAACTAGGTGCGATGTTGTGCATCCGTGAGTGTCATATTAACCTCGCGGATCATACTCTTCAACCACTGATCTAGATCCCATTGGGTCTCGCCTGGAAGCATCATGATCTCTTTAAACTTGATGATTAACTGTGTCTCTAATTTTGGCTGGCTAAATTCTCCACTCAATGCATTATGGATCTCTGTTATTACTGCATTTGGGTGATCATTAGAGTGCTTGATATACCAGGTCAATGCACGATCCTACAACATGCTCACCAATGTAGCCTTCTTAATGTTGTCCTCCGTGACCCCTTGCGCTTCCCACACTACTCTTACCATGAATCCGAACTGGTCCGAATCCTCGTTCCCTACTCCTCTGAATACGAGTTGCTTGATCGCCCTCACCATGCTGAACTGCAGGTTTGGTGGAGGTGGACTGGGTGGAGATGGAGGTGAAGGAGGTGAAGCGGGTGGTGGCGTATGTGGAGGTGGCAACTGCGAAATATGTTGCCTTATCAAACTGACCGCACTTCTCAGAGAGACCCGAGCGAGCTCTTCCTCGCTCTCTCGCGAAGGTGAAATTAAGAGACTGTTTCCTAATCCCTCCATACCTTTGTAGATTTTTCTGCTCTGCATCGTTCCAACCATTAATGTATTCACATAACCCGCTTTTCACATAACAACATCTTAATTCAGGGATTCAAATATTTAATGTACTTACCTCGTGGTCCCTTAAGAGAATGTTGTTCTGCTTCGTTGTAGCTCACAGTCGTGTCTATCGCAAACTCACTAATGAATCCCCCTATTATCCAGTTGAGCCAATGGTCCGTAGCTCACACGATCTTATCTTCTAATGCCTCTAGCTACACACTAATTCCAGAGTCCACGCTATCAGTTGGTCGAGCTTACACCTTCCCTGGCTTTCGGCTAACTTCATGATCCACTCGTACAGTTCAGAAGGAAAGGATACAAAGAATATCTCATGGATTTCCGTATACATGTAGTAATCCAGCCACCTTTTCTCAGATACCTGCGAAGTTCTGTTTTCCTGTGTCACGAACTTGTGAATATTCTTGTCCAACCACTCTTCAATTTTGCTTCTTTATTGGGTTCTAGTGGAATGACATCAGACATCCCTTAGGTAGATCTCGGTCCCGACAACAGAACCATTTGTTGGCTACGTGGGGCTTGACCCAGGTTTAACAGTGAGTTTAGCCAAGCAAATCCCAGTACTACTAGCCCTTTCAGCAACAGTCCGTGGAGAGCGGACTGAGGTCTCACCCAAAGTAGTATGGGAGGGTGCTGGAACCAGGTTTCCACACCGTAGGGATGTCTTGATGAGGGTTCTGGAGGTTTGCGATCCTAATCAGCACGTTGCACTGCTCTGCGCAACTTTCTATTCCTCACAATGTGTGTGCACCTTCGTATGATTCCGATCCGATCCTTACTGTGCTATTATATTAGTGCTTAACTTAGTTTGTGCGGGCCCAATATTCTTATTACTTATTCAACTATTAGATTAGCATGAGTACTTGGAAACAATATAAATGCATAAAGAATAACCAAAACATAGAAATACAGATCTACAAGTAGATGCACAATATTTTGAATCAATCTTATCTTTATTAATACTTAAGTTCAGTTATAGACCTGACTCCGCCCTGCGCACTCAGTTGCAGGGGTCTGCGCACTCAACTGTGGACTCTACTAGGCCTCTACGCACTTAGCTGCAGAGCCTCTACCTACTACTACGACCCAATACACTTCAGATTCACTTCTATATTCTAACCATGTCTTCACATCTATCTATTACTTGTCAAAACTTAGACTAAATTTACACTTAGACCCTTTCTCTATTTATACAATCCCATGGTCTGCGAACCATGGGTAGGCCGACATACCATACATTAAATTACTTTATTTTAGGGCAGAAAACCCTAGACTCTCACGCTCCACACCAGCATTTCGCAGGCTCTTTACGTTACACTTCAACAAAATTCGAGCTTCAAGCCTCAAAACATGCTATGGGGCAATCCGCTGCGCAACACCAATTGATACTACCCATGATACCAATTTAAAATGTGCCAATTGTTGAGTTGATGTCAGTGATAACAATTGTCGAGCGCCTAATAACAGAGTGATCCCATCCTCTGATCATGCTCCTTTCATCAACAAATCTGATGCCTAATACCAATTACCAATTGGAACAACATAATAATAGTCAATCTATTTACAATATTAGGAACTCAAGATAAGATGCATCAAAATCATCAACCTCCATCATGCAACACATAATTGATACCAATTATCAAAGCATAATTTGATACTCAAATCTTGACTTGAGTATACTCCCCCTATGGCCATGCTCCCTCTTTGCATTGGGAATTTGTAAACAATACTTGCTAAAGAAAATTCAATAGTAAATAGATCATCACCATACACACATACTCAGACTACCATTTAATTTGAAAACAACATTCAATCAACCAAACTACTCAGTAATCAACATAAAATGGCATATTTCCCTTTATCCTTCATATTCATTCCTTCAATTTTGTTCCTTTTTGATCCTTGCATCTAACCTTTCTATCTTCCCTGAAGCCATCCCCTTTTTTTAAATGAAAAGGAACAACCTATCTACTCCCCTTGAGTATATTATCTTCCTTTTTTCTCAACACCATGAGCTAGTTTCCTAAATTGATCTGCTTGACTGTGTGGATTTCTGCCATTGCCTAAGAATACATAGCTTTTTTTCTTGTATTGTTTATTGCATTCCCTTGAATATATTTCAAGGTTAACGTTTCTTATTCTAAATTATTTGATTCCCTACATATTGCAGGTTACATAGGAGATATGAACCACCAGAATTTCAGAGTTTGAATCTTCAAAATCAAACACCGTTTTGCACTCCCTACATGCACCCTTCGATCTGCCTTTCTTCTAGGTGCCAAAATATCTCTTACTCTCAACATGATCCATAGCTCTATTTGTAGTATTCCAAAAAGAGAATTTCTTATCAGATTTTCATGCAGCTTCTTTGTACCCAAAATTGTTACACTTGCAGCATTCAAAATTGTTCAAGAAGGGGGCAAAAGAACTAAACTTTCTACCAAATCTTGTGCATGTCCAATTTATTGGACTATAATTCGCTCACTTGCTACTATTGGTCGATTGAAAATATTTCCTTTGAGAGGGAAAGACTCTCTATACATGGTTGGTCAAATTTCACTCAAAAACTAGTGCGTTGCACAAAAATTGTCACCTTGACATTCTGCAATCTGTGTGAGTCCATCACCACTCATACTTTCCTCCTTTGCAAGTCTTAAGCCTCAGTTCTTCATATCAAGCCCTGAAAATAAGAGAAATCCATCAAAAGTCTATAAAACTCTGGTTCTGCACTTTGTCTTGGCATTACCTATAGTCCTGCACCTAATGGTCATGTCCCCTGTGCACCTGAATGCTCTGTCTCTGTGCTATGGGTGTGGACCCTTGTAAAAGTTAAAAAGGCGCAAGTTTATTCTTAAAAACTCACTTTGAGTCATTTCTAGAAGCTTCTGGAAAGAATCTTGAGGTGGAAACTTTCCTCCTTTAAGGTTCATGCATCCCATACCTTGAGGAGCTAACCTCTTGATGTGAGGAGCTTATCCCTTTGAAGGAGGACTCTATCCCTTCATAGGTGGACCTATAACCTCCTTCCTTTGCACTATAAAATGAAGCATTAGGCTGGTTATTGGAGAGGTTGAATGCTGAATATTTTTGAGGTGAAATGTTGTTGGAACTTAGTCTTCCTAATTGATCTTTTGTGAGGAGAGATTACCTACCTCTTTGAACTCATTTGGAAGAGTGTGAGGCTTGTCAAAGTAAAGGAGATTCCTGTTTCAGACCCTAGGAAGAGCTTGTACAACATCAAGGCACCAAAGGTTGTAAGGTTATTTTATTTCAAGGTTAATACAAATAAGTTTATTTTTCTCAATAAGTTGTGTTTTATGGTTTATTTTATGGATTCCTTGATCACCATAATGAACATGATTTATTATATTAGCTATGTAGGTGTTATTTGATGTGTGCTTGTTTGTGATTGTAGGTTCTCAAAAGGAAACTTTTTCAGACAGTTAAAGGATGGCTACTACAAACTAGCATTAGACTTAAGGTAGGGTCTTAACATCTCTATAGTTTTTATTAATGAATTGCAATATGTTTAGAGAAAGGTAGATTTTCTTGTTCTGATTGTTGCTAGATATATTTTAATACTATGGAGATCGGCCTTGTCTGCAAGATCAATTTATTTGGCCAACAAATTGGTGACTCTGCTGGGGAACTGAATTTGGTTTTTGGTTTTCCTTTGTCTTTGACTTGAGAAACTTTTTCTTGTTTTTGGTTTTTGCTTGATGTGTGTGGGATTGGGTAGTTTGTAGGATCTGAATTATTTTTTGTTTGTTCGAAATTTTCAAGAGAACCACACTTTCTTTTTACAGACAATGCAGGCCTCTCTGAACTGTTCCTTTAGTGCACAAAGTGGTACCACATCTGGTTCTTCTAGAAACCTACGAACCCTGTGAAATTTTTTGAAAAACCTAAAATGTTTTCTTCCAGTTAAGTTTAGGTTTCATTTATGACTTTTAGTGGCTACCCAAATCTGCATGTGTTCTGTCAAAAATCTCTTGTGAGTAAGTTCCATTGATATTTTTGTTTTAGATGACTCTCTACAAGTTTTGCATGCTTGGATTGGTTTTCACTTCGTCTCTGTAGTGACCCAAAGATTAGAAGCCTAAGAAACCTTAGATCACCCTGGTGTCTTTTTGTCTTCTTCATGAGTCTAACTAGTTTGTGGAATCCATCCTTGGTGAGAAATAGATTTCATTTTCTCTTTACAAATCTTTAAACGAACTTGGTTATAAGTTTTGAATTTCATTTTTATAAAAGAAAACATAGCTAAATGTTTTTTTATTGATTTGTTATTCTGAATGAATTAATCCTTAGTTTAATGAATAACTAAGTAAAATGTCCTCAAAAATATTTGAAGATTTTATTTCAATTAGGTTTTGAGAAGTCTTTAGATCTCAAGATTAGTTTTTGTCATTTTGAGTGTTTTCTAGAAATTGTAGAATCTCTTTTGAAAGAATCGTTTTCTGCGGTTTTTGAGTGTTGAAAAAGAAAGGGATTTATTGTGAGAATAATTAGTAGTCTCGTTTCGAGTTCTTATTGAAAAAGACAAAAAGTTCTTCTTTTCATTTACACGTTGAAAGAGAGATTTTTTTTTCAAAAAATTGAATTCTCAAACTCTTTCTTTTAGCTAGGAATTCATTGAAGGAAAAACGGATTGTTTATCATTCTTAGGTGCATTTTTTTGTGTTTGGAGTCGAGTATTCACACCATCAAAGTTTCATTTCCATACCTATTGACTTAAGGAACAACCCAAAAAAGTAACAGTTAATTAAAATTGATCTAGCAATCTTTTTTATTTATAGGGCTCTTATCACCAATATAGCTTAGGCTAGTATCTTGGAGTAGGGAGTAATTAACTTTCCAAGATATTTAAAACAAACAAGTAGCTATATCTTGCGATAGGAAATAAATCCAATTGTAATTGATATAATCTGGGAAGCTCCTCTTAAAGGAGTCAATCATGAGATCATGTCTGAACCGTTGAGACAATCAAGTCTGTCTCATTGGGAAAGATAGAAGATTTCAGCATATTATAAACGGTAAACCTCAGATTAACCATTGTCGAGGAGCCTGGGGTTACTTGTTGGTAAACCTCGGATTGATAATGTCGAGGAGACTTCAAGGGGATTGAGCTTTTTTACTCTGTTGTTGCACGTAGATCGGATCGTAGGCTGTTCCCCCAGTTGTATTTGTTGCTTTTGGTAACCTTAGTGTCCATAAACTTAAGATTATTTCCTAAGGTGATGGTGAAGGATGGGTCTCACTACACCTGGAACAGATGTCGAATAGACTCACTTGGACTCTCTGGGGGGTTCTTTTCACTCGAGAAAATTTTGTGAAGAAACTTGTGCCAGTCTGTTTCATTAGGCAGGTTGTCGAGGTAACTATTCCAACTGCCCTTTTTGTATTAAATTCTACGACGTTGGATTTCATCACCAACTAGTGTTTTTGGTATAGAAAGTTACTATTTGTGTGTGGTTTGAACTCTTATATTTTTTTTAGGCGTCTGATTCAATTGTTTGGTTCTTTAGAGACTTTAGGTGGTTTTATTGAGATTTTCTTTGTTTGCGTGTGAGTAATTAAATATTTAATCGTGGCTGAATTACCGAGACAATCCCATAGACTTCGGGGGAAACCTCCCGAGTATACACCAAGCCAGCTTGAAGGGCTACGAGCTCTTATATCACCTAGTGACAGTAGAGTTGGGTCACTAGAAGCCGGAGAGTCTTCCTTAATTGTTAATCCTGATTATCAAGTATAGACAATAGAGTATATTTCTGAGCCAATTTCACTTTCCAAAGTTACTGGTAGTTTTTCTCCTACTAGTGAATTAGGTGAAGAACTTGAAATTTCTGAGCGTGAAACTAAACCTGCTCCTACTCCATCTTCAAGATTTTCTTCTCCAACTTCTAGTGGTCCTAGTTCACCCAGGGTAGGAAGTATCAATACCCAAAGTCATCCTTCTGGACTCATTTCTATTGACAAACTTGTTAGTCCAAATGAAGATATAATTCTCCCTGAAAATCAACTGACTTTAGAACTTAGGGAGCGTGAATCAATTTTCTATAGTCTTTTTAGGAGTGACGCTTGGTATGTATCATTGAAAAACTTTTTAGAAAGCCCGGGTCTTAGCTTTTTACCACCTCGAATTCATTTTCATCCTACACCCAGAGGTTATTATCCTCCTTTGAATATGTCAAGACAGTCATCTATGTTTTCCCAAACGCTGGAAACATTTTTATATGGCGGTCCTTCGGTTCCTTCGGGGTATCAGTCACTCACTGGTACTTTTTGAGGAGCATCTCCTCGGCCAATTGAACATGAGATATCAACTAGTAATAACGGAACTCAAGTGTCGAGCGTAGAAAAAATTCTTATGATGTCTGGTACTATTCCAAATCCGCAACCTCAAGGTAGTCAGTTACCACTTGGGGGGAAACCCCAAGGTAGTCAGTTACCACCTGGGGGGAGATGTCAAGGTAGTCAGTTACTGCCTGGGGAGCAACCTCAATGACATTACATACTGTCAGGACAATACATACCTCAAGCTCAACCCTAGACTCAGTGCATACCTCAAGGTCAACCCAAGTATCAATATATACCTCAAGGTCAACCCTAGTTTCAGTACGTGCCTCAAGGTTATCAACCTCAAGGTCAGTACCCAACTCAAGGTTTCCAACCACCTTCTGGTCAACCATTTGTACAAGGAACTGGAAGTGTACCTCTCAATTATCAACCTTACACTCAACCTAGTTATGGTCCTCTATATGCTCAAACTTTTATGGGTCCATACCCTAGAATGAATATGGTGTGGGATCCATCTCAACAGACTTTGCAGTCGAATGTGTAGTTATCAAATCAACCTGGACAACCTTTGGTTTCTGGTCCAACCCAGCAACTTGTCCAGACTACTGTTCAAACTTCTGCACCTAGTGTAGTTCATCAGTCTAGACCTAGTTCACCTCAAACTCCGCCTCAAACTACTACTGCAACTATTGCATCTTCTGTTCAATCTACCCCACCTACTTCTAGAGTATCAGCAGCTCCGGTTTCTATTGTTCCTACATCAACTCCTCAAGCCTCTTTACCACAGTCAAGGCCTATAGTTCAAACTTTGGTTCAGATGCCTATAGGACAACCTGGTCCAAGTACGGTTGTCGTAGGTCAACCGCAATTCACTTACCAACCTTATCAGGGACAGTACCAATTCATTCCTACTATGCAAAACCCAGTTTATTAGTGTTAACAGTACCTTGGATATACTTATCAACAACCTAAACAACCCTAGTTTAGTCAGATTAATCCTGGTTTTCCGGGAGGATATAATATTCCCAATGCAAATCCAATTCCAAGTTATCCTGGATATCCTCCTCCTAGGGCTGGTATTGTGACCCAAGATTTTTGAGACCCTAACCATCAGCTACCTTTTATTGCAACTTTGGATTTACCTGACTTGTTGTGCCTTACAAACGATCCAATTAGCTGTCTTCTGTATTGGCCACCAATGCCTAATAAGTTGCCCATTGATATCCCAAAGTTTGGAGGTAAGTCAGGAGAAGATCCGTCAAATCATGTGATGACTTATCACCTCTGGTGTGCATCTAATTCCATTATTGATGATTCAATTCTCTTATGTCTTTTTTAGCGCACTCTGATTGGTCTTGCTACCAAATGGTACATTGAGTTACCACAAGGATCTTTTTATAATTTTAGTTAGTTAGCCACTTCTTTCTTAACTCATTTTCAGTTGCCAGTCAGATACGACAATGGCACGGAATTATTAACTTCATTAAAACAATCAATTCCCACATATATTCCAGATCATATTCATGAATGGTGATGTAGATGACGTTTAGTGAAAGTTTTTATTCCGGATCAAATTTTAGTAGAATGGTTTGTTAAATCATTATTATCTAAAATCACTGAAGATGTAGCTAAGGAAGGAGTTGTTACTGAAGAGCAAGTAATTGCTCAGGCTCAGTACCTTGACCTCATTTATATGTAGTTAGGTACTTTACATGAAAAAATCCCCGACCTTCCGAAACACAATCAAATAACTGCAACTCCTTCAAGGTCTCATGCCGCTGATGGTATGATTGGTTTAGTTGGTACCAAAAGTAAGAAGAAATCTTCAAAGAATTCTTCTCTTATTATAACTTTACTAGATTCCTCGATAGGAGGCTCTTCCGTGGAAATTCCTACCGATATCCATGTCGTAGAATCATCTACAGCCAAATCGAAATCTGGTGGTAAAAAGAAGGGGAAGAATAAAAATAAATAAAACTCAAAAGAGAAATCATATAAAAATGAATCTACTGACAAAAAACGTAAACCTCGCTATCCTTGTCTCATTTGTGACGAGGAGCATTTTACAAGAGACTGTCCACATCAAGTTGAGGTTTCAAAAATCATCAAAGCTTCTCAAACGCCCATTGTCTTGAAGGATCCTTTTCTTGGTCAAGATAGTAAGATGATTGGTTCTTCCTCAAATGCCTCAGAAGAACCCATTATGATGATGTCTCATGTCAGGATTGTGATGTGATCACAAGATTATGGTAGTAAAAATGTTGTTGGTGGTAAGGAAGCAGAATCTTCTGATTCAAGCACATCAACTTCAACTCCTTTTGGTTTTGATCCACTGCAGATCAAGAAACCTAACCCTGACTTAGTAATCAAACCGCCTGCTAAAGGTATACTTTGGAAGTCAGCTTTCAATCCACATGAGAGAGCTGCTCAGAATTATAACATTGTTGAAGACTTAGCTATTTCCCCTTCGGCAATGTCGGCTTTGGAGGTGTTGCAATCATGCCTAGCATAGCATAAATTACTATTGTCAGCTATAGGAGCTGTTGATATTCAGGATTTGAACCTAATAATTTTCGATTTAGAGAATAGTACACCTCACCTACCTCATCAAATGGCTTTCCAAATTCCAGTGTTAGTAAAAAACAGACCTTGCTTCCATATTGTGATTAATGAGGGAGATTCTACATGTATTATGTTGATCCAGTGTTGGAGATCGCTTGGTTCTCCGAAACTCAATCAGTCTCCAATGATTCTAAAGGCTTTTGATGGTCGAGGGTCCATCCTTTTGGCATTTTGCAATATTTACCTATAGGGGTTGAAGGAAAAACTGTAAATCTAGATGTGGAAGTGTTTGATGCCCCTCTAGATTACAACCTTCCCTTTGGTCACAGTTGGTCTTACACCATGAATAATATTGTTTCATCAGTCTTTTGGCTTATCAAGTTTCCTCATAATGGAAAGATTGTTATGATAGACCAGCTAACTTATTTTTCATCCGACCCAGCCTCTTCAGATAGTATTCAACATGTCAGTAAAACAACTATCCCTTACAAGGATGTTGGGGTAGGTTTGATTAAAGATTCTGGTTTACTAAGAACGTTTTCTTTCCCTCCTCCTAACTTATCGCCTTCTATTGCAACTATTCATATGATTTCATCGAACACTATTGCTTTTGATGATCCTTGGATCGTACCTTCCGATTCTAAGGTGGATTCATTTGGTAAAACGATGCCTTTGAGTCACTTTGAAATTGTATATCAGGTTGTACAGTTGTTTTCTGAATCTTGTTCAACCAAAATTGATCCAATGAATGTGGTCCATAGGGAATTGCTTTCAATATCAACCTTAGCTTCAACAACATTTTCTGATCGTATTCATACTAATGAGTAGATTCATGAACTTTTGTCAGTTGATGATTTGCCATGGGAAGATCTTCATCATCGATCTTCATTTTTACCTGAGCTTGATCATTTTGAAAATGATTTCTCATCTATTTTTACCACTGACTATGTCAAAGAACCACATAATTCATTGCAACATCCTGATTTTGAGTTAAATTTAGAAAATATCTCTCGAACGGTTCCTATTGGCATTTCAGTTAAACCTGGAATTATTGAAAACATTCATATAGGTGCTTCCTGTACGGACAATGAAATCCAAACTGATAAAGCCCTATTTCAAGAATTCTGTGACGTGTTTGCCTGGTCATATGAAGAAATGCCAGGAATCGATCCATCAATTGTTTTCCATGAAATTAAAACTTACCCGAATGCCAATCCTGTCCGGCAACGTTTGCATCAGATACATCCGCGAAAAGCTGCTGCTATTAGATCTAAAGTTGAGAAATTACTTCGAGTATGTTTCATGTATCCAGTTCCTTTAAAGGATTGGGTATCGAATATTGTTCCTATTAACAAAAAACAAGGAACGATAAGAATATGTATCAATTATAGGGATATTAATCGAGCTTGTCCTAAATACAATTACCCAACCCCCTATATCGATCAAATTATAGATGATTGTGTCGGCAGTGAAATGTTCTCCTTTATGGATGGTTTTTCCAGTTACAATCAAATCAACATACTCCCTGTCGATAAACCAATAACGACTTTCATTTGTCCATGGGGGACATTTGCTTATTGCAAATTACCTTTTGGATTGAAGAACATTGGAGCAACTTTTCAAAGGGCTATGTCTTACACCTTTCATGACATCAAGCACATTGTGCAGCCTTATCTCGATGATTTACTTGCCCATTCATTACGTAGAGCCAAACATCTCACTCATTTATGAGCAATATTTATGAGATGTAGGCATTATCAAATTAGGCTGAATCCACACAAATGTGTGTTCTGTATAGAGATGGGCCATTTACTTGGATTTTTCATTTCAAAAGCTGGCATTCATGTCGATCCCTCAAAGGTTGAAGCTATTGTCAAATTACCTCCTCCTTCGACTCTTCGCCAACTCCAAAGTTTGCAAGGGAAAGCAATTTTTTTACGTCGTTCATTCTTAACTACACTGAGATAATGAAAGGTTTTACCAGGTTGTTGAAATAGAATACTCCATTCTTTTGGGATGAGATAGCTGAGAAATATTTTGATGCACTTAAACACGCATTGACCCATGCACCGTTATTGCATCCTCCCAACTATAGCAAGGATTACTTTTTGTACCTCGCCACTTCTCATTCCACCATTGGGATAGTTTTAGTTCAGGAGGATGAATTCAACAATGAACATGTGATTTACTATATTAGTCGAACTCTGAGTCCGACTGAACTTAAATATTTGCATATGGAGAAATTGGCTTTGGCGGCTATTCAAGTTGTCCAAAGATTTCGTCACTACATCTTATTACACAAAACCATGATAATTTCTGACTGTAACCCTATGACGTATATCTTGAACAAACAATTGCTAGGGGAAAGTATTCCAAATGGATTGTTATCCTACAGGAATTTGACTTGGAGTTTGAAAAATCAAAGGCAAAGAAACCTTTGGTTTTTGCGGAACTGATGTGTGATTTCCCGCGTACTGATACTGAAACTGTGGTGGGAGAACCCATTTTGGACGAATCCTTGTTTCTTATCAGTACTCTTGATCCATGGTATGGAGATATTATTGTTTATCTCCAAACCCAATATTTTTGGCTTGAAATATCACGATCTCAGCAACGGAAAATACGTTTCCAATCCCAACAATACAATATTATTGGAGATACACTCTATCTTTGTGCGGCGCATTCTGTTTTCCGACATTATCTAACTCATGAAGAAGATGAAAAGGTTCTTAATGACTATCACTCTAGAGCATGTGGCGATCATATGTCTGGGTATGAGACAACCCAAAAGATATTGTGCACTGGTTATTTCTAGCCATCCTTATTCAAAGATTGTATCTATGCAGTCCGGAAATGCCACAATTGTCAAATTTTTGATCGTAATATGTGTGCTCCACCCACTCCTCTCCACCCAATAATTGTTGTTGGTCCTTTTGCAAAGTGGGATAAGACTTTATTACATGTAACCCTCACTCGTCCAGGGGGCATGTGTATATCATCCTTGTGGTAGATTATTTTACTAAGTGGGCTGAGGTGATGTCTACATTTTTGACAAACGGCAAAACTGCTACAATTTTCGTTTTCAATCATATAATTGCTAGATTTGGTGTTCCTCAAGCTATTATTATTGATCATGGGAGTCATTTTCAAAACATCATGATGACTGAACTAATAGATCAACTTGGCCTGCATCACGATAGTTCTACTCCATATTACCCAGAGGCTAATGGTTTGGTTGAAGCTATCAATAAAGTTCTATTCACTATGATCCAATGAATCATTGGTATTCATAGGTTTAATTGGCATAACATGTTATTTTGAGCACTTTGGGCATATCGAACCTCAGTAAAAACGTCAACTGGTTTCACTCCCTTTCAATTGGTTTACATTTTGGAAGCAGTGTTACCCATTGAATGCGAAATTCCATCATTGCAAATAGCCATAGAATTATTCCCAGCCACTTCCGAAGAGGAGAAACATTTGTTGTGCTTAGCTCAAATATATGAGAATCAACGTGATGCTGCATTAGCAATTGAAACTCATGCGAAACGAATAAAAGCTTAGTACCACCAAAATGTTACACCTCATAATTTTTCGAAAGGAGACCTAGTCTTACTATACGATCAAGCAAACAATAAGCTAAGGGCTGGAAATTTTGTACTTATGTGGCATGGTCCTTATATTGTTAAGTGAAAGCTGGCAAAAGGGGCCTATGAATTGGTAGATTTTGACAGTGTCTCTTTGGGTAAACCCAGAAATGGGATTTATCTAAAGAGATATTATGCTTAAACTATGGTGTGGAGATTTTTATTAGATTAGCTTCTTTCTAGCTGGTCTGTTTTAAATTAGAAATGTGTGCCTAGTTTAGAGAATGCTTTTATCATTATTCATGCTTATCTTTATTTTACTCTTGATATTGCAGATGACGACATCTCTTCAAACATATATCGGTTTTGCTAATGGTGCTTGTCATAATACACAGAACATTTCTTCCGCAACTTGGGTTATCTATTCACCCTCTGATGAGTTACTATCTATGCATAGGGTAAGTGTCGGTCAAACAATGAATAAAATTGTAGAGTATAGTGCAGTGATTGAGTTATGATCTAAATCCATCTCATTTGGGATTCAAAGTTTGATTGTTAGGTTAGATTCTGAACTTGTTGTATTACAGCTCAACATGGTTTATGCCATTAGCAATCCAGTATTATTAAGATTATTTTTGAGAGTTCGTCTCTTGGAACGTGAATTTGATTACATTGAATATTAGCATATTCCAAGATATTTAAATACATTAGCAGATGTAGTTGCTTCTTGTATGTTAAATAGACATTTACAATAATAAAAACAGTGAATTTAAAAACATTCCATAACAAGTTATAAAATATAGCCAATAATAGTGATATATCATAGCATAGAAGTGTGTCAAATATACATCGTCTTCGATCATAGGTTGAAAAACACCTTATGATTGGCAAAAAATGATAGTACAAAAAGACATAAAATGTCATATGAGTCTACAAAAACGATCATCCTATCCTTGCTGATGATCACGATAAGAAAGAACTGCTCTGGCCACCCTACAAATGAACCTACTAAAAGGTCCTAGGACCCCAATCACATATCGTTGTAACCTAAGTGGAATATCATCTATGCTAGTCTTTGGAATATCCTCTGTCACATGCTATAGATTATTCTCCAATTCGGTTAAGGTCTCTGTAGATTGGTCCTGTGGAGCCGGCATTGCTACAGCTAGGTGTCTTCTCTCATAAGGCTGGAGGGCAGCTAGTTGTCATGGACCCACATCTGCATTTAAAACTTTTTGTTATCAGTTTCATACGATTTAAAAAACAAAAAAAAATTATTTAAAACTTAGAAAGTGTTGAAAATGTTTTTACCTGAATCATCCCACTGCTCTCCTAGTGGAAGAGCCATGTCTAGGTCACCATGATAATCCATCCCAGCATATGGAAAATCCTAAATCAAAAAAAGTTGGTTCCTCAACTAATGAAAATACTCAAGTGGAAATAGAACAACCTATGAACCCTCCTCAGGATGACGGGCCATCACTGCAACCCAATGCATTATCCTAGGCTCTCGAGGAATACTAGCATCAACAAAAAGCTATTGTGGGACCAACATAGGTACCCTCTCTAGACCAAAGCTCACAACCAGGAAACCATATCCAAAGTGTTTTAGTTGTCCGTTCTTTGCTCTAGTTAGTTGGCCTTTTACATTCGCCAACATAGCCCTGCACCAATTGAAGATGGTACCTCGATAACAGTCTACTGCCATTTGCATCTGGGATCTGGTAGCTACATGCAATGCTGCACTCCCACATAGTCTGGTGACAGTGAACGCAGTAAACTTAATTTCAGGAGAGGAGATAGTTTTAATATCGATCAATTTGTCCTCTATTTGGTCATTGCAAAACTCCAATAAAAGACTAGCGACAGATTTGCCACCTGGCCTAGTCCCGAAAAGAGATAATCGTTCACCTTTCTTGGGCAGGCCAGTCAAGAAATATATGTCCTCTAGCTCAATTTTGAGCTGGTGGCCACCAATCATGAAACAATAGTCCTGTATGTTCCACCTGTCTACTAGCCATTGCAAGAATTCTACTTGGGCCCTCATGCCAGGTATGGCCCAGAATTTAAATAGTCTGCATGCTTTTAATGCCCGTATTGTAGGTGGATCAATTAATGCTGCAAGGTCCACATCCTCATGCTCGCGTTCCCGCCAAATAAGCATTTTTTATGTTCTACATTGCAAAAAGGACATATTATAACAATTTAGTTCAAAAAATTTTGGGCGGAAATGGAGAAATTTGAAATTTTAAAACCTATTTCATGGCACCGTCTTGTTACGAACAGTGCGTAGGTCCGCACTCATCATAAGCAACAAGTGCGGACCCCCAACTTTTTCCTTTGTAGAAAAAAGTCGGGGTCCGCCGAGGCCACATGTTGCACCTGCGGACCCTCGTGAGCATTTTGCTAAAGCAAATTCTCCTCAAAAAATCAATTTTAAAGCCCTAAAACGAAATGAAAATGGTTGAAATGCAAGATAAGGGTGATGTGGATTACCTGGAGTTGACGGTTTTCGATTCCAACAGACAGATTTTCCGCAATATTCACAAGAAGTTTCTTACCGAAAAGCTCTCACTTCTCACTCTGAAGTCAAACGGTAAAAATGAATTTACAGAAGCCCTTTTTATAAGCTTTTTCAAATAAATGAATTTTTAATTTATTTATTTTTTACTTTAAAAATGTAACTTTTTGATGCATTTTTATTTATTTTAAACAGGTAAGAGTAATGTTTTGCGTTTTTGTGAAAAATATTGGATTTTCAGGGATAATTGATCATTTTCAACAAAGATCATATTTGTTCACTTTTTCGAACTCTTCCAAAATTTACGAAAAATCAAAACATTGGAGTCCTCTTTAAGCTCTTTTCTGACTTGTAAAATATGAAAAGATTGACGATTTTTTCCTTTTTAAACTCGTTAAATAGAATTAAAAAGGCGGTCCACTTACAACTCTTTTCTAACCATATAAACATGAAAAGATCACCATACTTTTGTCATTTCAAGTTCGATATTGGTTTTAAAACGACGTGTCTTTGATCGATTTTTTACTTTTTCAGATCGGTGCCACTAACTATGAAAAGTACTCCTTGATCGTAATGGTCAAGTGGTTCTCTCAAGTATTATTTTATACTTTTTCAGGCTTGGGGAACACAAATTTACGAAAAAGTACACCCATGGAGTTTCCTTAAATTTTTCTTCTCACTCCCTAAAATTGAAAAACATTGCGTTTCTCCTATACTGGACTCGTTAAAATTTAACAGTAAAGAACCTGTTCAATTTTAAACAGGAATGGGCCACTCCTTCTTAGGGTTTGAATTTTAAACTAAGTTGGACTCATTCGAAGGATGAGCTTATAACCAAGGAAATGTTATCCTCCTCAAGCTTGTCAAAAATAAAGAGGTACTTGCCAAAAACGGTGGGGGAAAAGAAAGAAAATGAACCTGTTTGTTATACTTTATGTTTTAGAAAAGCAGTTAACCACTCTTGAACACAACACTTTTTGTTTACTTGGGTTGGGAAATCCTTTGCCTAATAGTTAATCAAACCATATTGAAAGTCTTCAGCCAGTTTCTAGGTATTAGCTTTGGGTCAATTGTCACCAAACTATCTGCAGTGTTGTTATGTGTTTAAGAGGTCAGTTCAAATAAACCATTCATTTGCAAAATATCTGTCATCCATTTTGACCATCCGTGAGTTAGTCCTTCTCAAATATATTTCTTCAAAACTTGATCTATGATTTCGTGTTGTGGGCTTGCCTATGACAGATTGCTTTCTATCGACTTTAGCTCATTATCTAGAAAGATGATCTAGAAATCGTCAGTACCTTGGAATCTGTATGCCCTAATGGCAAGGTTCTCACCTTCGACGACAGGTTGCATCATTAACCTTCGATCAAAGGATTTTGTGACATGTTCGACATCAGCTCATTTTCACATTTCATGGATTGTATTGAGTACTTTGAGAGCCATTAACATTACTGGTGGTTTCTCTCACACTTGTTAACAATTCACATCATTGACTGGTAATCAAGTGGTTTCTACCATGTTCGACTTCGACACATTTATTCACATGGATAGAATCGTACTAGTTCGGGAAGCAGAAATCAAGACCCTGGATCTAGTTTCTACCATCCAGGCTACGAGGAATTTTTTTATTCATTATACAGTGGAATATTCATAAATAGATGGCTGCGCCCATACTATGTCTACATATGTTTATACTCGTGACGTATTACAAAATCATTCCTGTATCAAAGAAATTTAGTTAGTTTTCTAGTCAGTTTTGATGTGAGCATGGGAATGCCTACCTTAGCAATGCTATGTTCACATAGATATGTTGCATTGAATATTTTTACAGGTTCTGACTAGGGTGTCCATAGGATGATCCTTGAAATGATAAAGTACTTCAATCTTCTTAGATGACAAATTCTATCCTCATCTATTATAGACTTCACACTTTAGGGGGCAATCTGTTGCACAAAAATTGTCACCTTGACATTTTGCAATATGTGTGAGTCCATCACCACTCATACTTTACTCCTTTGCAATTCTTAAGCCTTAGTTCTTCATATCAAGCCTTGAAAATAAGAGAAAGCCCTCAAAAGTCTATAAAACTCTGGTTCCGCACTTTCTCTTAGCATTACCTGCGGTCCCACACCTAATGGTCATATCCCTTGCGCACCTGACTGCTCTGTCTCTGTGTTATGGGTGCGGACCCCTGTAAAAGTTAAAAAGGCACAAGTATATTCTTAAAAACTTACTTTGAGTCATTTCTAGAAGCTTCTAGAAGGAACCTTGAGGTGGAAAGTTGGCTCCTTTAAGGTTCATGCATCCCATACCTTAAGGAGCTAACCCCTTGATGTGAGGAGCTTATTCCTTTGAAGGAGGACACTATCCCTTCATAGGTGGACCTGTAACCTCCTTCACTTTCACTATCAAATGAAGCATTAGGCTAGTTACTGGAGAGGTTGAAAGCTGAATATTTTTGAGGTGAAATGCTCCTGGAACTTAGTCTTCCTAATTGAGCTTTTGTGAGCAGAGATTACATACCTCTTTGAACTCATTTGGAATAGTGTGAGGCTTTTCAAAGTAAAGTAAATTCCTATTTCAGACCCTGGAAAGAGCTTGTACAACATCAAGGCACCAAAGGTTGTAAGGTTCTTCTATTTCAAAGTTAATACAAATAAGTTTATGTTTCTCAATACGCTGTGTTTTATGGTTTATTTTATGGATTCCTTGATCACCATAATGAACATGATTTATTATATTAGCTATGTAGGTGTTATTTGATGTGTGCTTGTTTGTGATTACAGGTTCTCAAAAGAAAACTTTTTTGGACAGTTAAAGGATGGATGCTACAAACTAGCATTGGACTTAAGGTAGGGTCTTAACACCTCTATAGTTTTTATTAATGAATCGCAATATGTTTAGAGAAAGGTAGATTTGATTTTTCTTCTTGTTGCTAGATGTCTTTTGATATTAGGGAGATCAGCCTTGTCTGCAAGATCGATTTATCTGGCCAACATAGTGGTTGTGGCTGAAATAACGTGTTCATATTTTAATGCACCTATGCATTGTCTGCCACATCTACTTAGTTTCTAATACTTGTGCACCATTAACATACCATCTGGGTATTACCACCAGGTCAACTCAACTTGGGAGCAATAGCACTACTTTCCATTGTTATGCTATCCCTCCAAGTCAGCCTTAAGATTCATATAGGGACTCTGCCACCATTTCCATTTTTTTTGGCATTTCTACCAACTTTAGTTGTGTGTCAATTCTCATCCAACCTCTGCTAACTTTGTAATACTTTGAACTTATGTCAACCACTTTTATTGCCTCTCACTTTCACAACAGGAGGCCATTTTCAAAGTTTTGCATATCACCAAAAATATTTTTCAAAGCTCTTTCCATCTATGTGGGTTATGCCTACTTCTGAGATGATCTTCTCCTCCAAAACTAGTTCCAAAGTCTCTGCACCATTCTCATCCATGATGATATTCTTATGATTGATCCTTTGCCATGCTTTTCCTTTTTCTTTACCAATAATGACAACAAAATTTACAATGATTTGCAATTTCCATGCTTGTATCTGCCACCTTGGTTACTTTTTCCTTTGCCACCAATGATTTCCATGCTTGCCTTTGCCAACAATGTTTTCCTTTGCCACCAATGACAACATATTTACCAATGAATTTTCCTTTTCCAATCTTTTCCATTCCCTTTTCCTTTTCCTTTTCCATCAATGACAACATATTTTGAATAGGTATCTTATACAATTTTTAACCGAAAGTAATAATAACATAATGAGGTTTGGATTCATATATAGCATGATGCTTCCATAAGTATGTCTAACCTAATAAAACATCACATAATTCTAGAAGGCAATATCGCACAATACCACATTTGCAAAGGGCATGATGCTAGAAGGAAGATGACACTACTGGCTGACATGGATATCTATCCCTTGGTGTAGCCACCCGATGGTGGATAGTTGTGGGTGAAATGTTGCTGGTAGATTCAATATTTTAATGACCTCGACTGAGATCAGGTTCTTTTGGCTCCCACTATCAATGATGAACTACAATGTCAAACCATTTTCCCACATCTTCAAGTGGAAGAGGTGCTCCCCTTCCTCTGCATCCTCAAGTTCCACCTTTTGGAGCTTAGCGGTGGCTACCATCACAATGGGTTCTATGTAAATGACCTACATTTCCTTGTTGAGTTCTAGCTCAGAATCAAAGAATGGATCCATCTCTGAGTCTTTTAGCTCAACCAGCGGTGCCTAATTTGTGCGATATTCATTTGTGTTGTGAGTGGGAGTTTTATGGAACTCACACCACTAACTAGTGTCATTCTTCTCCTTCCCATTATTCTTGGATTGCAGCTTCGAGGAGTTGTATTAGCAGGTCAGAGATTGGATTTTCCCTTTTTCCCTATGGCTTGGGGGCGTCTTTGCTCTACCTTAGGTTCACAAATCCAAAGTTTAACTTCTTCTGCATAATTTTATGCTCAATTTTGGTAGTATATCGATATGCTGCACCAAGTGAGGAGATGTCTACGAACTCCATTTCCTTCTGAATGTACTTGTGCAAACAACCACGATACTTGAGCATTAGATGTTTCTCAGAATATTTGATAATAAAATTTATGTTCGGGATATGGAAAATATTTGTTAGCTCACACACATCTTGATCCCTTTGCTTCCATAATGTAGTCCATTGTATGTGCTTATCATCATAGCTCCCAACAAGGTAATATTGTTCCTTGAAAACATCTCGGAAAGATTTCCAAGAGGGTATGACTAAAAAAAAAGATGGGTCCTTGACCTATCTCTCACAATAATTTTCCCACCATATCAAGACATGGACAGTGGCTTTAATTAGTGCAAAAGTAATCTTCTCCCTGTCGGAGAAATTATGGACTGAAAAATAGTGTTCTAGAAGATTGATCCATTTATCTACATCATCTTCATTTATTTGAAATTTGAATATAGGGATATCAAAGTTAACTTATACCTTGAAGGGGGTGGAGGCTCCAAAGCGACTATTGGATGAAGATGCATCACCAGCTTACATCCCCTTAAGGATCTACGAAAATTTGTCCATCATTTTGTTCCTTTATTGTTTGAGGTCTTATTTGTGCAACAATATGATATGATATCTTTCTACCTCATCTTTATTTTCTTCTGCCATGTTAGGTAGTCAATGTGGGTGGGGTTGGTCTTGAAAGGGTGAACTAGTTCAAGTACCAACTCCTTACATCCTGATCTGAACTTATGCAGGAGTGAAATAGAATATAGATATAAGTTAGTATTGCAACAAGAATGTTGCAACTCCTAAGGCTACCAACTTAAATTATCAACCTGCGGATCATACAAACTTAAGAGGTGTCAGAACTATATGTGCAACATGCAATGTGTCATTATTTCATTGATTTGATGTGATGAAGTGAATTACATGAAATCCAAGCCTAAGCTAATTACATAAATGGAAATGTTACTCGATTTTCTAGAAAATAAACCTAATTAATTTTATAGAGAGGAAATCCTAGTTAATTTTGTAGAAAGGGAAGGATATTATAATTTGCATGAATGTAAATGTTAATCCTATTTGTAGAAATTTAAACATTAACCTATGCTTCATAAAGTAATCATGAAAATCATCATTATGTTCATCAAGTCATGAATATTTCCACTAATCCAAAGGTGAATTGCA
Organism: Pinus taeda; assembly: GCA_000404065.3. Classification (NCBI taxonomy): domain Eukaryota; kingdom Viridiplantae; phylum Streptophyta; class Pinopsida; order Pinales; family Pinaceae; genus Pinus; species Pinus taeda. The sequence goes on along the minus strand of APFE031354454.1, from coordinate 29,089 downwards.
ATGGAGAAGAGGAAAGGCTTAAGAGATATTTTCTTCTTACTCAATCATGGATTCAGGTACTAGGGGTCATGATTCAAGCCTAAGAGACAAAAACCAAGCTTTACCCATCCTACAAGAGTGCTACAGGTGGTGCTACAAGAAGTTGTGCTTTACTACAAGAGTGAGATAACTTGCAGAATTCCCAAGTAAATCAAATGAAAATGGGATGGGAATTTTTTTTATTAAGTAGGATGCCTTAAGACTCCATTCCAAGTTGAATCACTCCAAAATGCCCCTATTAGCAAGTGCTAAAAAATAACAGAAAATTACTACTCTAAAAATAGGAAATTCGAGAACTAGTGAGCTAGTTAACCTACCAAATGCCTATCCTAGTCAAGTGAATATTCTATGGGGTAATTTTTTATATTAAATTAAATATTTTTATTACCCAATACAATTGGAATAAACTCAAATGAATCTCATTAACATGCTCTAAAAAATAGCAGAAAATTACTACTATTTTTCTACAAGGGATTTCGAGAAATTCTAGATTTGTGAACTAGTAGACCAATACAAGTAGCTCAATGATGAATATGAATTTTCGAAGTTATACTAAAGATGCATCATGTTTTTGAATCTATAAATAACCTATAAATAAACTCACTTCAATCATTTAACCAATGTAACCTACAACAATAGAAGCATGAATAGTAAATGCATAAATAAGAGATGCAAGTGAAAAAATCATTCAAAGGAAATAAATAAATTGTACAAGAGGGCTATGAGGCTCTTGGGATGGCCATGCCCAAGGAAACTCAGATTCCTATGAAGGAAACCAAGATTTAGAGGCTAAAAATAGAATGAAACTTCATTCTTTGAATCAATCCAAGTATATCCCTACTATAACTAAAAGTGGAGCTACTAAATAACAAGTTTTCTCCGCAAGAAGTCTAAGAAATACCTTCCCTTAGGGAAAATTTTGAATTGGTACTTATAAAAATTAATGAGGAGCAATTATCCTCGAAAAGAAGGAATCTATCCCCTCCAAAATCCCTCAAGTAGTGGATATAGTTCCAACCACTAAGAATCTTCATTAAATGACAAGGAACACATTCCTAGATTTTCTCAATCACTTGAGCTCCATAATTTGTCAATAATTTCATGATATTTTGTTTATTTGTTATCTAATATTGCTCCTTCTATAGTAGAGAGAAAGTCCGTAGATTATCTCATCCTCCAAATCTTCATAATCTGCCCAATATTCTATAAAATAAATAACATACACCTTCCTAACAAACATACTAAAGTTAAAAATATGTCATCTAATGGAAAAACAGAGGTTTAATGTGATGAAATATGGTCAGTTGGGCCTTAATTTATGTCTAATTTGGAGGTGCATCATACCCCCTTGTTGAAAGTGTTTCTCATCCTATGAGAAACTTAGTTACCTAATTGTGGCTCATTCATGGCCCTAGTGGCCTCCTTAACATCCCATGCTACCTGAGAATGAATTCTGGCACATATTCTCTTGCTCCATACTCTTCCTCTTTTTCTCCAAATCCTTATTCTGTAGTTCCATCCTTTTCACCAAGTTCTAATTATGCTTGTGTTTGTGTGTTAATAAAAGTCTCCCTGTTAATGTTTACAATGTTTTCCCATGATACAAGTTTTCAAACATTCTCCAAAACATATGTGATAATTAGCATCCTTGATGAGTCTCTGGACTCTATTCAATTGAAACTACTCGCCCCATATTTTTTCACTATGATTTTCCAATATTTGAAAAACCAAAACTCCTAATTTGCTACAGGGTTAAAAGAGCAATGTTATCTAGACTGGGTAGAGGAAGGGAAAATTCAGACTCAACTCAAAAAAAAAATCCATTTCCTTTCTTACCTTGCTTAACTTGAAAGAAACATTCTCATTGGATTTTTTATTCTCAAAATGCTATCAGAATTTTGGATGAAGGAATGAGAGGTTTTTTAGGTTTCTTATCCACAGATGGCATAGAAATTTTTTTACTTACCCTTTTGTTGTAGCAGCTACAACCACCCTCCAAAATTTTGCCTTAGCTTCATTTTGGAGCCTCCCTACCAACCTTTCACAACAGCATGTCTTTCTTTGTCAAGTACACAAGCTTCAGTGATTTTTCTTGCAGAATGAAAACCTTTCCATCAGAGCTTGTTGCATTCTCCTCACAGGTTGTTCCCATGGACTTGGTCCAGCTGAAGGCTGAGTAGATCCCTCAAGAAATTACACAATTTTGGAGGGCAACAAACCTTCCCTCTAGAAATTGTGCAACTCTATCTGGTAGCCTGTTGGGCTCCAGAATTATGCAATTCTGCCACTCAAGGTTCATCTAGAAAATTGTGCAATTCCTCCTAGCAGGGCTTCTCACCCTAGGAATTGCACAATCCTAGGCAACGGTCAGCTGCTCTACCTAGAAATTATGTAAATCTCCTGGGCAGCGAGCCCACCTCCCTTACAGAAATGTGCATTTTCTCCCAATAGTTGAGGAGCCTCTTGCATATGCAGTTGACTTGACTGGTTCCCTCTGGGACCGAGCAAAACGAATTTTCATGCATGGGTTGCTTCTCCCAAGGTAGCATGCAAAGGCATCCATTGGTTCAGGGATCTACTTTTAGTATCTGGAGGTCACATACAAGGATCATATCAGAAACCTCCCATCAAGTGTAGCTCTTCCTAGATTTGTGGCATACGCGTCACTTCTTTGATTTTATCAAAACTCCTAAACCAAATAGGGAAGAGCTCATTCCTAACATCAGCCTTCCAGCTCTGACATCCCACATCACATCTAGGAGCTATCGGCACATTAAGCTCAATTGTTTTTGGGTAAGTCCGTTTTCCATGTCTTGTGTTGCATTTCTGGCACTTTTTGTGTTTTGCTTCATATGAATGTTATCTGCTTGATTTCAATGAATGATTGTTGTTGTTTCGATACATACTAGATTGTACTAACATGTTTCAATTTTCGTTAACATCTCACTGTTGTCACATGCATGAAACTATTTTTCATGAACGGTCTCCGATTTCATGGCTCGCCTCACCCACATGCATGTTGTTCTGATTTCTAAATATTTCATTCACTGTTTGCATGCATGATCATTCACTTATGCTTACACCCAATATCGCCATACATCCACATTCACATTCACTTTTAGCTACCCGTTGGCGAATCTAGGCAGCCTTAACTTGGACTCTACCTCACTAAGACAACATTGTGCAATCTTGAGAGGGAAGGCTCTATCTTCCTCTTAGGAAATGCAAATTTATATCTAGTGACTATCCCCTAGTCTTATATTGTGTAATTCTAAGTGACAATGACTGCTAGCCTAGAAGATTACGTAATGCAGTCACTGTGCCTGCAACCATTGCTAATGGAGATTGTGCATTGTACAATTCCAATAGTTAGCAGCCAGACTAGATGGTGCATTACACATTTACTGTAGTTAGTGAGCCTCCCAGGAGTGCAGACTATGCCTTGCATAGTCTTGTCAATCAGTCTTCTGACCTCTAGCGAAAATTGCACAACCTTCATGATCAGTCACACAAGTATGTTGCAAGTCAGTTCTTAAGTTCATTTTAGTTTTCGACTAAAGGATTTATTGTCATGAGTGTCTCCATGTCTCCAAGTATTGCAGGTGTTTATCTACCTCTCAGTAGTATAGGTATGATGGTTTCCAAGATAGCAGAGTTGAGGACACTATTCAGAGCGCACTTAGGGATGCAGTTGACCAAGTGTCTATGGACTTGCCTACCAACGAAGACATCAAGTTGTTCATAGAGAAGGACAACAAGACATGACAGTAGAAGCATCACAGCAAGAAAAATCATGAACAACAACTAAAGGAAGCATACGAAATGCAATGAATGCAAGAGGAAGGTTCTTGAAAACACAGAGGTGAAACAAATTTGCAAGCTCAAGCAGATCCACTTGTGGTGAAAGAAACTATGGAGACTTGGGCTATGAAGTGATAGTGTGACATGAAGATCACATGAAGGTAGAGAATGGAATAGATAAGGAGTTGCATGTGCTCAAGAAGCAACTCAACGAATAACAAGAGCCACATAGACAATAAAATGATTTGCAGCAAGAACAAGTACAACAGCGGGCACAACATGCACCCACGGATGAAACTACAACCATACTAGTTGAAGATCCTTCCTAGCAGCTGGTATGGAGTAGATATGATGAGTAGTTTTTTTGATCACATGCAAGGGAATTCAGTAGCATGCATGTCATCAGGCACACACATGCGATCCCACCCATTCATGCACTCACTCAGGCAAAGAGAAGAAGTAATTACAACTGGAGTTGAACATGTAATTGACAATTGATGTGCATGACCACCAACACACACTGGAAGATCAATATGGACACTATGCATCAGTGTGTTTCTGGTTTACCCGCACCCAAGAAGACCATGAACATGTTAGCAGATGAGTTGGATGGAGGAGCCACACCAATGCACCCAGATGCAACAGAGGCAAGAGTTCGCTTCAACAAGATGTCACCATGGAGCACATGGACACCATCACGGGTGACCAAGATTGGCATCAACTCACCACCTTCACCATCACAAGCATGTCAAAGAGTTGGTCTCACCACAACAGACTGAGTGTCAGCGATGTCTTGCATGGATTTCTCAAGTCGTTTTGTCTCACATGGGCACATGTGCATTATAATGTAACGTCTTGTCAAGTGGAAGTTCAAGTGTCAATAGTTGGATGTAATAGTCATAGAGTAGATGAAGAATCATGAGGGTATATGAATTGTCACAAAGGGGAATGTCAAGGGTCACCCCACCCTTTGCTATAAATAGAACCTCATAACTCATTGTAAAGGAATTTTGGTCAGCCAAGCTTCGATAGGAGTATATTAGAGAAATCTTCGACAATATTGTAATGAGCCTTGGCTTCTCCACTGCGCAGATCTAGTACATCTCTTTGGAGGAGCAAGAGGTTGTGGTTGTAACGTTCTGTTATCGAAACTAGTGGTTGGACATGGATGTATTGTATGACTGGAACTTACACTTATTAATATAATAGAGCCAACATGTTTCATGCATGTGTTTTATTGTATTCAATGCTATCTAGTTTACTCTAAATGATATATGTATTTTTTTGCTTATGCATGCATGTATGGACTATTCTGTATAAGTATGTATGAATCTTTCTAAAATTTGTTGGTTTAACCATCACATTGGATTTCTTGCTAACTTTCTTTCCAACTTGTGATGCATCTTCAGTCGTGTGCTCCCTTCCAAGCCGCGTACTATTACAAGCTTCCAAGGGGTGCACAAACTCACCCTCATTGTGTTAGAATGTCTCATGCACCTTTCTTGACTTACTGCAGTTGTCACACCCTTGCTACCAACAGGGACATCTTACTTTCCTTTGTGTGAAATCACGGTTAATGCATCACCGTACGACCCACTGTTGGGACTTCTAAACCAAATGATCTGAGGTCTAATTGGGGCTTCTTACCAAGGAGATCCCCTTACATGTTAGTGGGTCCAGCACCGTCAACACCATCTCTTAGATGCACCTCTTCAAATCTAGGGGCAAGTTGCTCAAAATCAGGCTTTCTACGACACTCTGGACATTCCTGTAGCACAATGTCTTCTCCTATAGAAAATTTTCTTCTCATGTAGCACATAGTATGTCTCTCCTATAGCAACCATGTTTCTCATGTAACAACCTTGTGTTCTTGTATGGAAGGGTAGTTTGTGCTTTGATCTACTTATTTTGGGCTTCTCTAGTGGTTTGGATTCTCATGGATGTCAAAGGTTGCTTCCTCTTTCGTTGAAACTTCCTCCCTTTGGCTCCTAATATTGTCCCAAATTATTTGAAATAAATTTCCAATATTTTTCTTTAAATAGTGTAGGGTATAGAGGTAGAGATAGGGTGGTTGATTTTTGGTTGGAGAAAGAGAATAATGATACCGCCTATCTCAATTAAATGCTTCATCTACTCTTTCCTTTCCCCTCTTATATAACAAAACAATTTTTCCAAAGGAATTTACCTCTTCAAGTTTTTTCTACAGGATGCCTATACTATGCAATTATATGGAAAGTGACAAGGGAGGATGCTACTTGCCCTTCTCAGGATGCCTTTTTCATGTGCATGAGGGTTTGAGGACAAATTTGGGTAGTTTTGGCTCCTTTTTTCCCTTCAATTATGTCTTGTAGCTTCCTTTCAAGCTTCCTGTAGTAGCTCAGATCCTCCTATAGCTCCTCCTATAGCACATGCAAACACTGTTCAAAGTAGCTCTATGGCACCCTAGGTAGTCTCTCATACCATCTAGCTCTTCCTTTTGTACCTTGATGGGTTTCTACAACTGTTTCCTGGGAATGATTAATTGTGCAAGTAAATTTGAGCCTCATACCTTTATTCCCTTTTGTGGCAATGCCTTGGAGTGCTTTCATGACTTGGCGTTTGCAAGAATTTCCTCTTTTTTATTGTTTCCCCCACTCCTCATACTCATCACCCTTCTTAATTTAGATTTACCACATTGCATGAGTGAGGGAGTTTGCTACACTTAACTAGTTGAGGGTGACCGGGACTGCTAACCCATCCTTAGCTTATAAAAAATCATTTATTATGCATTGACAACAAATTTATAACCATAACATGCTTAAGATAAGAGGTGAATAATATTTCATATATGTACCTACCTGTGATGTCCATTTGTTGGAGATCCTTCCATTTTGGTGCTGGACTTCATAATACAATGATCTTGAAGGCATTGGTTTCCTTTGTTTCCTTTAGCAAAGATCTTCTTAACTTGCTTGATGATCCTTTGAATGATAAAATTGTTGCGTTTGTAGTTTTATTCCCAGTGTCCCATCTACTACTGGTGGAGTAGATATATTACTTCCTAAGGAGGATACGGTTGTTATCAACTTCAAAAATGGCTTCATGATGCTCAAGGTGGTTGGATCTTATGCTCTTTTTTGAAAACAATTGATGCTGAGTTATGTTGTAATTGTAAAGGTTGTTATAGGAGGAATCATCTTCCTATATAGTTCATTTAATTCCTCTTCAAGACCTAATGACTACATGTGTTATTGATGGTAGGTCATAGGAGGTATAAGAATAGGGTTAAAATCATCAAGATGTGGTGTAGGTGGTGGAAAAGTTTATGACAATGTTTTTTTCTGGTTTTTTTCAAGGCAGAGTGGAATTTGCATATTAATCTTGGCTAGGTGGAGTGGATGAGTGATGAAGGTAATATAGGTGGACCTATCCCAACATTTCTTAGAGAAGACATGCCCTTTTGGCCACTTTTTCCAATCAAATCTGCCTCCTATAGTATTTTGGGTTGCTCCTGTAGCATAATGGTTTTGTCTATATCTCTCAAATAGTAAGTTGGATTTACCTACAATTTGGTGCAAATGTTTCCATCATCCTTATGCATCTCCCCATAACAATTCTTGGCCAACATATGCACAGATCTCAAGAAAAAATAAAAATGATTATAGGTGATGGAGGCCACTTTCTCAAAACATGTGTACTGGAATTTGCTGAAATTCCTTGAGGATGATACCATCTTCCATATGAATCTCCCCATGAAACATATCTGCCAATGGATGCATGATTTTGAAGATATGGTAAAAATAAGCTTTTCCCTATGTATTTTGGTCTCTTGTAGCAAAACAGAACCCTCAAGTAGCATTTTAGGACAATGAGGGAAATGGATAGGAAATACTGAGAAATGATGGGTGGGTGTTGGAAATGGATGAGGGTGATGGATTGACATGGCCTTGGACCTATTGGAGCATCTAGGAAAATGAATAAAAAGCCCAATCTTGACTTTCTTTGACTAGGTTTTCTTTGTCAACCTTTTTCTTTTGGTGCTAACTTGTTCTTGTTGATTGCAAAGCTTGGAGCACACTTGCATTCATCAGAGAGAGATACATGGAGAAAAAGAAAATTCCTTTTTCTTTTTTTATTTTTCATTTTTTTCTTAGGCCTACTAACTACCTCAATGAGGTTTCCAACTAGTAGGTTTGCCTCAAAGGATGTTTTCACCTAGGATCTTTTTTTTTTTAATTTGTTTCCAACCCATTGACCGCCTCAAAGGAGGTTTTCACCTAGGATATTTTATTTTTATTTTTTTTCCAACCCATTGACTACCTCATGGATGTTTTCAATCAATGACCCAATCTTACGTTCCTCAAAGGAGGTTTTCACCTGCGATTTTATTTTTCTTCTTTTTTCTCTATTTTCCATTTTTTATTTCTTTTTTTCTATGCTACTCTACTTGAAAACAATAAAATATCTTTCAAGCATAGGAATACTTACAATGGAACCATGTTCACATCAAGATGATCGATAAAATCATGTGCAGGCTCTAAATATATGCTTTGACATGTACCTAGATGTGAGAGACCAACTACTTTGATTGAGATGAGATCAAGAATTTTTTAAGAAGAGTGTGTTGCTGCAATTTAATGATTGTCTAGAACTATATTTCAATGTAGTTGTGATGCCCCGGGTTTACCTGCACATTTGCATCTCTTTTGGTGTCCTCTTCGACCATTACATTTAAATATTCCTCTTTTTTCTTATTGTTTTCTTGAACACATGGAGGATCTGATGGTAAACATGAGAGAGCTTTCTTAATCTATGATTCTGATGTCTGCTCTACATTAAGTACAACCCATGATTCTTTGGTCTCCTCATTTGAATCTTCTTTTTCTGAATATTGTCCTTAAATGACATCAAGGGAACATTCTTTTTAGTATTCTTCTTGAGCTAAGATGAATACCATTTTGATCAAGAGGAGATGTTTGGAAGTGTGGTACCTCAACATTTTAGGTGGGTTGAGCTACTTCCTTGTGTGGATTTTGAAATGTTGGTATAGGTAGTTGAGTGGGAGTGGATCTTTGAGATTGATGTGTTTGAGGTTGTGGTTGTGGTGGAGGTGGATGGTACGGATAAAATGGAGTTGGGTATGGAGGATATAGAGGAAACAATTGAGGATATTATGGATTTCTCCCATAAGTTCCTTTCCAAATTTGTTGCCAACTTTGGTTTTTGGGTTGAGATGACCAAGGTTACCAAGGAAAGAGTGTCTTCCAATTACTTTGATATGGATGTGCATAACCTTGAAAATTGTGAATTAGGTTCTTGCGTCATATAGGGTTGAGTAGGTTTTCATGGTCTTCTTTGAGCTACATAACATAGATGCTTTGGTGATTGACATGCTCCATTGTCCTCTTGGTAAACTTCCTTCAACCTTGGTAATGATGGGAAATATTTAGTAGCATGTGATTCTACATGGATAACACAAATATAAGCATCCTCGTTTTTCTCATTTTTCATTCTTAACATTTCTACTTGTTCACATAGGTTGCCAAGAATTTTTGTTTTAAATTCATGAAGCATATTTCTAAGTTCATCTTGACTTATCGATCTTGATGTTTATTTACTTACCCCTTCCCTTCCTCTTGATATGCACTTGCATGTTTCACAAATTTCTTCAAATGAAAACTGGTATACATCACCTATACTCATGAGATCAAGGAGACCAATCCCCTAATCCCTAATTGTCTAAATAACAAGTTTTTTACTGTGTCAAATCCTAAATGATGTAATTTTTCCCACTTAACATTATACATGAACCTCTCTATTAGACCCTCAAGTCTCTCATATTCTTTTTGATCCATTCTAAATATTTCTTCTTTAAGATCATGATCTTTATATTTTTCTAGAAATATCTTTTTCCTATCATTCCATGATCTTATTGAATTAGTCGCTTAACCCATGAACCATTTAAGAGCTCTACCCTTCAATGTTGTCCAAAACAATATCAATTTTCGAGTGTTTAATAAGTAACCATAATATCTACAAAGGACTTCAAATTAAAAGATAAAGGTATCTATATCCTATAACCTCATATCATGGAATTTGGGAAGGAAAGATAGAGGGATGTTCTAAATATGCACATTGAGATCAATATATTGAATGTGAAATCCAAGAGGATCATCTTCATTGTCATCATATCCATCCATTTCTTCTACCTTCTCTATCACATATTCTTCTTCTACCTGCAAAAGTGGATAGTGATGTGGTTCTTACTACACCACATGATCAAATGGAGGGGGTTAGTGTTGTAAAAGTATTTTGTTTGTTTTTATAAAAAAAAAAAAAAAATGAATCAGAATGATAATGCAATGCAATTTTATGTTCTTCATATGAACAATGCCTAATGAATGTTTTGCAAAAAGTAAAAAAAAATAATGAAATAGGGAAGAAAATAAGGTATGCTTTGACACCTCCCCGACAACAACACCAAAAAAGTGATGAGCATGAGTATTGCAACAAGAATGTTGCAACTCGAAAAGGTACCAACTTAAATTATCAACCCAAGGTTTGTACAAATTTCAGAAATATATGTGAAACATTCATTGTGTCCATCTTTCATGATGTGATGCAATGAATTGAATTCCACGAATTCTAGGCCTAAATTAATTACAGAATGAAAATGTTACTCTATTTATAGAAAAGAAACATAATTACTTTGACAGAGAGGAAATATTAGTTAATTTTGTAGAAAAGAAAGGATATTATACTTTGCATGAATGTAAATTTTAATCCTATTTGTATAAATGTAAACATTAACATATTCTTCATAAAGTAATTATGAAATTCATCATTATGTTCTTCAAGTCATGAATACGTCCACTAATCCAAACTACAAACGTGAATTGCATTGGAGAAGAAGCAAACCTTAAAAGGTATTTTGGTCCTACTCAATCATGGATTCAGAGCGTAGGGGTCATGATTCAATCCTAAAAGACAAAAGCCAAACTTTTGGGGAAAATCTGGTCAAATTTCCACGTGCTACAAGAGGCCTTCTTTTGATATAGGAGCGAGAAAACTTGCCGAATGCCCAAGTAAAACAAATTAAAATGGGATGGGAATTTTTATCCTAATAATTAGGATGTTTTAGGACTCCATTCCAAGTTGAATCACTCGAAGATACCTCTATTAACATGTGTTAAAAAATAGCAGAAAATTACTACTCTAAAAACTAGAAATTCAAGAACTAGTGAGCTAGTTAACCTACCAAATGTCTAACCTAATGAAGTAAAAAATATATGAGGTAAATATTTTTATTAACTTGAAAATTTTTATGACCCAATAAAATTACAATCAACTGAAATGAATCCCATTAACATGCTCTAAAAGATAGCAGAAAAATACTACTATTTTGCTACAAGGGATTCCCCAAAATTCTAGATTTGTGAACTAGTAGACTAATCCAAGTAGCTCAATGATGAATATGAATTTTCAAAGTTGTTATAAGGAAAAATCATGTTGTTGAATCTATAGATAACATACAAAAAAAATCACTAATAATTTAACCAATGTAACCTACAAAAAAAGAAGAATGAATAGTAAATGCAGAAATAAGAGATGCAAGTGAAAAAGACATTCAAATGAAACAAATAAATTTTACAAGAGGTATCTGAGGATCCTAGGATTGCCAAGCCCAAGGAAACTCAGATTTCTATGAAGGAAACCTATTCTTTAAAAGCTAAAAATGACAGCAAACTTCAATATTTGAATCAATCCAACTACATCCCTGCTAGAAATGAAAGTGGAGTCATTAAATAACAAGTTGTCTCCATAAGAAGACTAAGAAATACCTTCCCTTAGAGAAAAATTCAAATTGGTACTTATAAAAATTGATGAAGAGGAATTCCGCTTGAAAGGAGGAATATTTCCCCTCAAAAATCCCTCAAATAGTGGATATGGTTTCCAACACTAGGAATCTGCATTAAATGACAGAGAACACATTCCTAGATTTTCTCGATCACTGGAGTGTTAATCCTCCAAATATTCATAATATTCACAAATATTATAACAATATTCTACAAAAATAAATAATATTAGGCACAAATATGAAATTATTTGTAAACCTTACTAATGAACATATTAAAGTTAAAAATATATCATCTATTACAAAAAGAGAGGTTTAATGTGCTAAAGGATGGTCAGATGGGCCTTAATTTATGTCTAATTTAGAGGCCCATCAATAAACATAGTGATGTAGTAGAAATAAATTTTCACTTCATTAATATCAAAGAATTGAAAGATGCTTACATACAAAACGAAAATAAGCTAGCTCAGACGATGGTAGCTTATCTCTGAGAAGAGATGTGGAAGCTACGTGCCTCTAAACTATGTTACAATGAGGCTTAAGATACTTCTTATTGTTGAAAAACAAATAGAAACATAAAACAACCAATACCCTAACCCTAGGATATGGAACGCCAAGAGTTTGTGGGCATAGTTGGGGTTAGTTGGATAGCCAACTTCCCGTTGTCATAACATGGTCATATGATCTTTGTTTGGCATGTATGATACCTTGTTAGAAAGGTGTCTTCAAGTACTACAATATTTGTGGCAAGCCCTTTCCAATGGCCATAGGCTTGTTGTAGACCTAAAAAAACACCACTTAGGGGGTCAAAACAACTCTGGAAGTTTAGGACCTGAAAAACTACTAAAAGTAGTAAATTGTGCTATAATCAAGGAAATTGATGAAACTAGCTAGTGGTCTAGTTGGAATAGGCAAGTGGACACCAACATTCACCTGAATCATTCAAGGTGCTGGAAAGTTAACAGGAAGGCCAAGAAGCCCCAACTCAATCACAAATAAAGGAAAATACCATAGAATGATCAAGTAACACATGGAATAAGGGAAAACTCCATCTAGAATCAATATGGGCCAAGCACATGGTACGAGTATGGAGGAAGATTCCCCTAGGTAGAAAAAGGACACATATATGTTGGAATATGAAGATCAAATGGAAATATAAGGTCTAAACATAATCGACATGGAGGATGCATATAGGATGAATGACCTGGAAGTGATCCCCTAGAGGAAAATCAATCTTTTGGAAGTTCCACTATAGAAATCCAAGATATCACAACAGTTGGGAGTTCAAATATCCATCTACAAAGAGTGTAAAAAAGGAACCAAAGAATCTAGGAATAGAGGAATAAAATCATCTCTCCAAAGAATTGAATCATGAGGAAACTAGAGGATTCTAGGAAATATAAGAAGATTTTAGAGATCTATGCCTCTCTCATGTCTATGAAGATTATCTCATGAAATATAATGGGTATGAATATCCCTTCTAAATAATATACTCTTTAATGGGAATTCCAACAGGACACTTCGTCAATATTGCTAATCCAAGAAATCAAATTCTCTTGCTCATATTTTGATAGAATAATCTCCCGTATTTTGTGACATGCCAACACTATCATAGTGGATGATGATGGTGCCTTAATAGGCCTAGGCATTTTTTGGAACCATACTCAAATTAGTATAGGTGAGCTAGATCTACACTCATCTGTGATTTATGTATCCTTTTATTTCCTAGGAACAAACTTGTATGGTTTTCTTTTAAATCTTTATGACCCTCAAATCTAGCTTGAAAGCTTACAATGCTGTAGCACTTAAAGTCAATGCTAGATAAACAAAAGTGGATAATATGATGATATTTCAACATGATCACCTATGTAAAGGAAAAATTAGGAGGGAGATGACACCTGGAAACATATTCATAATATTTCAAAATCTTTATTGAGGAGAATTATCTAGTAGATATGTAAGCCACCAATTCCCTATTGACATGTAACAACAAATGAGGGAAAAAGGCTCACATATCATCCCATATTGACCACTTTTTATCCTTAGTAATACTTATCCAAATGGATAGGAAGTTACAATGGATATATTTCCATCTATAGGTTTCGATCACTCACCATCTTCCAAGCATGGCACAATATAGGCAAACCACTTAAGATACCTTTCATTTTGAACACTTTTAGCTCATTGATACCATTATTATCAGCATAATCTAATCTTGGTGGAAAATTAAAGACATATAGAGAGCTCTAATATGTATGTCTTCCAACAAAAACTAAAACAAATCAAGATCCATCTCAAAACTGGAACTAAGAGGAGTTCGACAATATCTTTCAGGAGAAGCTCAAGTTAGGAAAGGAAATGGAAGCTCTACAACAAGATATAATTACTAATGGAAAGATAAAGGACTCAAAGGAAGAATAATCTATCTTGATCACACAGTTGGGAGACTGATACAAGAAAAAATAAATCTCCTAGAGACAAAAGTCCAAAATCAATTGGCTAAAAAAAGGAGAATGCAACACTTCCTCTTTGCATTGCTCATATATCCAACATAGATCTAACAACATAATCACTTCTCTAAGATTGGACAATGGAGATTGTATTGAAATCCAAAAGGAAATGGAGGACATGTTGGTGAACTTCTACTCATATTTGCTCATAAATCCATTGCCCTATCATCAAGTAGCTATTAACAAGATCAGAGCCAACATCCCCAAGCTAATGATAGAGGCTCACAATACAGATTTGATAAGGCCAATTAAAAAATAATAAGTCCAAGAATAACTTCACCATACAGTGGATGTAAAATAAGGCCAATTAAAAAATAATAAGTCCAAGAATAACTTCACCATACAGTGGATGTAAAATCTCCTAGACCATATGACTTCATGTATCTTGTTTTAAACATTGTTGGAACTTCCTACATATTAAGGTCCTCAAGATCATCGAAGAATGTCACTCCAGCAAAGCATCTTAGCTACTTTCAATGTCACCTTCACAACATTAGTTCCAAAGGAAGATAATGTAGCATCCTAGTTCTCAAGACTATTCTCACCCTCTTCATCTCACTTGAAAAAGTAGGATATGTTGAAGGGTTCCAAATCATATATGGCATTATCCTATCCCATGAATATATGCAGTATCTAAAGACTCTGAAGTAGCCTCATATGTTGTTAAAATGTTACTTCTTCAAATCCTTTAACAAATTAAATTATTCATGCATAGAAATCCTAATTTTCTCCTTTGGATTTTGTGAGGAATGGACAACATAGGCCATCTCCTTAATAGCTTTGGCCTTCATATCAATCCTTGTTAATGGATCTCCTTCAAGCCCATTCACTCGCTCTGGTGGTATCTGATAGAGAGAACTACTCTCTCCATTCCTTATTATCATAATGTGGAAGGTCTAGGACGATGTCTAAAAGTTATCTACAACAATTGTTTTTAAAGGGTTGACCCTTTATGATAACCCTCTCCCCCTAACGCACCAACAATTTGTGGATTACACTTTTCTCATGAGCTACCCTTCAATCAAAGAGGTAAAAAAAACAAAATATATCCTTGAAAGTTTCTATGATTCTTTGGGTATGACTATAAACCAATAACACTCCTCGATATTATTCTTCAACATCCGACTAATAACCCAAAGAAACATCTCTACAATCCTAGGCTTCCTAGATGTCACTCTCACATCCAAATACTTGGGTGCTCCTCTTACTAACTCCACCATCAAACACTCATCATGGTGTGTTCTCTTTGACAAACCAAATCCTTGCATGGATAGCTAGACCTTTCGCTCCCTAAACATAGATAGAAGACTAATCCTCCTTAAATATGTGCTCCAATACCTACCATTATACCTTTTCTCTATGCTTGTTTCTCCAAAATGGATCCTGAAGAGCGTCAAAGATCTCCAAAGAACCTTTCTATAGGGAGGAAATAGATTCAAGAAAAAATTCCCCCTCGTCAAATGGGACATTGTATACCTCAGAAAGGTAGAAGGAGCTTTAGGGCTGTGTGACCCTATAATTGTCAAGAAAGTCTTCGGAGCTAAAATATGGTGTAGATGGGTCAATTACTCGATGAAACCATGGGATAATATATAGCATAGGAAATATGTCAATGACAAATAAAAACAAAATATGATCCACATGTCATCCACTCCAAAAGGCTCACTATTATGGAACATGGCCAACTCCAACAAAGAAGTCACCCAGTCACATTGCATCTGGGAAATAAGAAATTATCAATCCACCAAGTTCTAGGAGGACTCCTGGTAGAAAATCCCAAGCCTAGTGTATATATTTCAGCTCCCCTCAGTTAAAGGAAAAACCCAAGTCAACATTGTTAGAACTGTATCAGGCAATGGATACACTCAAATGGATGGAAATTAGAAGAATTGCAGGAAGAATCTCTTCCCATATAGATGGAGATCAATATAAAACAAATCAAAATAATAAAGGAATCATACAACCTTGAATTTTGATACATACCAATAGGGTTCTTCTCCATTAAGGAAGATTACTTTCTATCCAGACTAGGTCCCTTGCAAGGAAAATTTTAAGGATGGAAAATTTTCTTGAAGTTTAGAAACATTGGCGAATCTCACTAATCCCTAATATGCAAACTATAAATTTTTCAATGATATATTTGTAAAATTATTCAAATTTATAATGATTTACCATACAGCCACTATATAATGTTGGCGATTTTTAAGGTAAAATAATTTTAGATTCTAAAATTTTGGCGAATCATCTTTTATAAAAATTGGAAATTGGCGAATCGTTTTTTGGAAAAATCATGGAAAATTAGCCCATTGGGCGAACATTAGCCCCTAAAATTTTCCATGGTCCCTTGACTAATCCTGGTCCTACTTAAAAAGAACTACAGATCAGGTTTATGTCCTAATTTTACCACCTTCTTATGGTTGGTAGCTAGAGGAGGAATCCTCATCTAGGATAACTTCCTCAAAATGTGCTTCGTAGGTCCATCATGGTGCTGCATTTGCAAAAAACAATGGAAACCACTGATCACCTATTGGGAACTTGTGAGCTAGCTAGTAGTTTGTAGATAAAAATCTCAATTGGATTCAATAGACCTATTATAGATCAAGGATATGTCATTTAGTCACTTAAATCTTGGACCAAATACCCATTTCAAATCCTTCTCTTCAACAAACTACAAAAATTAACCCCTAGGCTTCTAGACTAGTCCATCTAGAAGGAGCATAATCAACATATTAGATGAGAAACAAAAATATCTACATAAAATTTATCTTTTTCTTCATAAAAAACTAAAATAAATAGTGCTCCTATCTAATTTGTATGCAAAGGAACTCCCCTCTCTCCCTCAATATAAGTTGATATTTAAATAATGGAATTTCTCTTTCCCTCCCACCACTCTGGTTCCCCCTCACCTGGCCCCCTTCTATCCATCCTTGATTATTAGACTCCTCCTCCATACCAACACTTCAAAATAAATTTTAATGATGCCTTAGAAGGAAAAACAGGGGACATGTGAATAATATATGCAATTTAGAACTACAATGGGGAAATCATAAGCATCTATTGTGGATACATAGGACATGAAAGCAATAATGCTACTGAATTGGAAGCTTTAATTCAAGGGATATTCATAGCCCAACACAAAAATTTTCTCCCACCCATTTTTGAAGTGGATTCACAACTAATAATATAGATGGACAAGATCCTTCAGTCCAACTCCTCCCCTTTCAAATTCTCCTCTGGTTCAAGAATATAACTTTTCTCTCAACACCTGGCTCAAATCCTAACTCTTTAGGGAGATATCATATTCTCGCATGTTATTCTAAATTTAAACTCCCTAGCTCATGTTATAGCTAACAAATGATTGAGTAACATCTTCCAATTGGTGCAGTGCCTTAAAATTCCCCCCACTCCCCAAATTGGGTTTCCTAGTGTCATGAATTGGCTCAACCGGATCTCGAACCCCAGATCTGAGTTTTGAATGAAATATCCTAAGAATTTAATACCTTCATGAATAACTCCCATAATTGTAGATTTTAATCCTGTACAGAAATTACTTGCATACAAATTCTAAAACACAGAAAATAAACAATGCGAGAGCATAACACATAAAACACATATACACAGATACTTTCCCTAGATCCCAAAACTGGGACTACCAGCTTAATTTTTCATTATGTTCCTTTCAATGTTATAATACATATTTATACATGCTAAAGCATCCAATAACATGGACTGAAAACCATCGCGTCCAAAAACATGTGCAAAAAGCATGCACAAAACCATAGGTGGGCCCACCCAACTTAACATAGGTTCCAAAACAAAAATTTTCTGGGGCGCTGCCCTGGACCTCATAGAGTGGGGTTACCTGCACCACTCAAACCCTTTGTGATCCCCCTGCTACACAATCGGCACAATGAAGCCCCCCCCCCCCACAAACCTCCGGTTAACTACATGGGCTAGTCATGGAAAGATTATAACACAACCCAACATTCTCCCACTTGTTGTTTTCTTTCCATAGGGGGGGCACAAGAGAGCTTAATCATTTATCCAGCCCTGCAATGCCCATTGTTTCTCTACACCAAGAGAACTTCTTAGAGCTCACAGATTTTTTCAATGCATCTGCAGTATTCTTCAAACTATCCTCCTTTACCGGCAACACCTTTTTGTCTTCTATCATATCCCTCACAAAGTGATACTGAACATCAATATGATTTGTATTTGAATGATATGTAGGGTTCTTTGCCAAGAAAATTGCACATTGGCTATCACAGTCTATCCTTATAGCTCTGAGTACTAACCCCATACTTGAACACAATCTTTGCAACCAAACTGCTTCCTTGCTTGCATGAGTGGTTGCCATGTATTCTACCTCTGTAGTTGATAGTGCCACTACAGATTTTTTCTTACTCATCCAATTGACTGCACCTCCAAATAGGTTAAACACATACCCACTCGTAGATCTTCTCTGATCTAGATCTCCAGCCCAGTCTGAATCAACAAAACCACAAATATCCAACACTCTGTCTAATCCTAGTCTTCCTTGGTAGCACAAACCATAATCACTAGTGCCACGCAAATACCTGAAAACCCGCTTCACTGATATCCAATGCTCCTTTCCTAGTTTTGACATAAACCTGCTCAATACTCCCACTACATGTGTAATGTCTAGTCTAGTACAGACCATTACATACATCAGGCTACTGACTGCACTAGCATATGGAACACAGGACATGCCCTCTTCCTCTTCTTGTGTCTTGGGACACTGTTCAACAGATAACTTTACACCTACAGGAATAGGAACCTTCACTTGTTTACTATCCTGCATATTAAATATTTGCAATATTGTTTCGACATACTTCCTCTGGTTTAACCAGATCTTCCTCTTTGCTCGATCTATTTTAATTTCCATGCCCAAAATATAGTTTGCAACACCAAGACCTTTCATGTTGAATTTGGAGGACAATTGGGTCTTCCTAGATAATTTCTTTGTCACTTCCAACCAGCAACATGTCATCCACATTTAAGACCAAATAAATAACACAGTCACTAATTAATTTAAAATACACATAGTGATCTACTTTGCTTCCGGTGAAGCCAAGTCCATATATAGATGTATCAAATTTATGATACCACATCCTTGGTGACTGTTTTAACCTATACAGAGACTTCTTTAACTTGCATACCAGTTCTTTCTTACCCCTCATTACAAAGCCTTCAGATTGCTTCATGTAGATTTCCTCTTCCAAATCCCCATGAAGAAATGTTGTCTTCACATCCATCTATTCTACCTCAAAATCAAAAGTAGCAGCAACAGATAAAAGTAATCTAATAGAAATTACCTTGGAAACAGGAGAAAAAATATCACCAAAATCAATTCCCAGCACCTGGGATTAACCTTTTGCTACCAACCGAGATTTGTATTTCTCCACCTTTCCTTCTGCATTTGTCTTCTTCTTGAACACCCATTTGCTGAAAATAGGTTTCCTTCCAGCCAAAAACTCCACTAGATCCCAAGCCTCATTTTTGTGCAAAGATTCCATTTCATCAACCATGGCCTCTTTCCAGAGTTTTCCATCCTTGAATCTACTGCTTCCTTCACAATTCTGGGATCATCATCAGTAATAGATAAAGCAAAATTTGAATAGAAAGTAGATGGACTATAGCTTTATGGCTACCTTCTTTCTTGAACTGATCTTCTCACACTTGGAGTTTGTGGCTCTTCATATTTTTATTCCTCTTCTATTGTAGAGTTTGATTCTTCCTCCTTTAGCTCAAACTCTATCTTCTCAGGTTCCTTTGGTTGGAGTTCATGTTTAATAACATCTTTCACCTCTTTGAACACCACTTCTTAGTTGTACACAACCTTCCTTGTTACTAGGTTCCAAAGCTTATAACCCTTTAAACCATCCTTATACCCAATAAAGATGCACTTTTCAGATTTACTATCCAACTTGGTTCATTTCTCCTTTGGAACATGTACATATGCATCACATAAAAATACCCTTAGATGTGAAAGAGAGTGTTTCTTACCAGTCCATACCTCTTATGGAGTTTTATCCTCCAACACTGACGAAGGTGATCTGTTGACCAGGTAAGTTGTTGTCTCCACCACCTCTGCCCAAAATTCTTGTCCTAATCCAACACCACTGAGCATGCTTCTCGCCCTTTCCATCAACATATTGTTCATTCTTTCTGAAACTCCATTTTTCCAAGGTGTATATGGAGTAGTCTTCTGTCGTGCTATACCACACTTCTTACAGAATTTTCAAATTCTTTACTACAAAACTCTCCATCGTTATCTGTTCTCAGCACCTTTGTCTTCTTCTTTGTCTAGTTTTCCACCAAAGCCTTGAATTATTTAAACTTGTCAAAGACTTCAGATTTCTTCTTAAGGAAATATATCCATGTATTCCTTAAGAAATCATCTATAAATGATATATAGTACAAAGACTTACACAGTGATGGAATCTTCACAGGTCCAAACACATCACTGTGCACAAGCTCTAATATATTTTTCGCCCTCTTACCACCAGAGAGGAAACTCACCCGATTCTACTTCCCACATACACAATTTTCACAGAAATCAAAATCTGGAGAGCTATTACTCATACCTTCTACCATACCTTTACCATGAAGTATTTGAAGGCCCTTCTCTCCAATATGTCCAAGCCTTTGATGCCACAACATGGTCTTCTCTTATGAGACCACTAGATTTTCTGCTCCATTTCTAGGAACCACAAAATTGTTGCACCCATTAACAACTATGCTACCTTGTAGCTTGTACAGAGTTCCAATCCGAAAACCCTGCATCGATACCAGTGCTCCCCGAACCATCTTGAAAGTATCCTTCTCAAACACTGTTTTTACACCTGCATCATCCAACTTGCTTACAAAAATTAGATTTCTGGCCAATGCAAGAATATGCAGAACACTCAGAAGTGTTCTAACTATTCCACCTTGCAACTTCAACTTTACTTTTTTGCGACCAACGATTCTAGCCTTCTTATCATCCCCTAAGAATATATCACTACCATCATATTTCTCATACTCGCAGAGCCACTCTCTATGGGGAGTGAAGTGAAAAATTCACCTGAGTCAATCAACCATGCCTCATGATCTACATGTGTACTTGAAGAAGCCAAGTACACATCCCCACCTTCATCTAAGGTGGTTTTCACCTCTGCAAAAGGAGCATCATCAAATCCCTTTCCTTTATCAAGAGCTTTAGATTTATAGTCCCTTTTGTAGTGCCCTTCCTTTCTGCATTTCCAGCACACCACCTTTATAGGTTTTCCTCGAGATTTAGATCTCCCTCTAGATTTAGATATCCTACTCAATGGCTTATTTTTGTTTCTATTCTGGGACTATCCTCGTACAGAAAAGGCATCACCATTCTGGCTCTCCATATTTTTTCATCTCATCTCCTCCATCAATAAGGATGAGACTATTTCATCAAACTACAAGGCAGTTGCATTGCTACCTATTGAAATAACCATACTATCCCACGAATCTGGTAGAGAACACAACAAACTAATGCACTTATCTTCATATGAAATTTTAATATCAACAGATGCTAATTGACTTACCACAGTATTAAATGCATTCAGATGCTCTGCCACCGAGTCCCCATCTTTCATCCTTAGGTTATAGAGCTTTTTCCAGAGGAACAGTTTATTCACCAAAGACTTAGATTGGTACAAAGTCCCTAACGTGTCCCAAAAAGCCTTCACCGTATCTTCCCCTAATACACTCAGCAATAGTGAATCTAAGACACACAATCGTATTGTACTCTTTGCCTTCCGATCCAACTTCTTCCATTCTTCATTGGACACACCTGTTGGTTTAGTACTCGGATCTACCATGATCCACTGATCATTATCCACCAACAAATCCTCCATCTTGAGTTTCCACAACTCAAAACTCTGACCATTAAATTTCTCGATCTGTATCTTTCCACTGCTCGCCATCTTCTTTCACTACCAAAATCAATCTCGCAGATATCCCACTGAACAGGGTCTACCATAGGCATGAGAAAAACCCCTCAGCAACAAAGGCATCCCCTTGAAGCCAAAACAACTCTGATACCAAATGTAGGTTTTAACCCTGTATAGAAATTACCTGCATACGAATTCTAAAACATAGAAATTAAACAACGCGAGAGCATAACATAAAACACATATACACAGAGATTTCCCCTGGATCCCAAAACTAGGACTACCAGCTTGATTTTTCATTATGTTCTTTTCAATGTTATAATACATATTTACACATGCTAAAGCATCCAATACCATGGACTAAAAACCATCTCATCCAAAAACATGTGTGAAAATCATGCACAAAACCATAGGTGGGTCTGCCCAACCTAACATAGGTTCCAAAACCAAAATTTTCCAGGGTGCTGCCCCAAACCTCATAGAGTGGGGTTATCTGCACCACTCAAACCCCTTGTGACCCCCTTGCTATGCAATTGGCACAACGAAGGGGGGCCTCCCTTCCTCCCCCCCCCCCCCCCAATTCCCAGTTAACTCGTGGCTAGTCGTGGAAAGAATATGACACAACCCAGAAATAATTAATCTAACATGGTAATTTGGTGATACCAATGAAATGCCTTCCACAATGTATTGGGCTTAGAGTAGGGAGGTGGTGGCAAGCGCGCGCTCCTTTGGAATTTAAGTTGCACAAAGGGCTGGCATATTCTCCCTTCCACTTTTTGAGAGGATCACAATGATATAATTCTTAATTATAAGGTAATTTCTATTCATCTCTGCAGTTACTTGAGGTTGAAGGAGTTTAGGTTACGAGAATTGAGACTAGTTTCATTGTAGATATGGTGTGGGAATGAGGTCGTCCCACAAAGGAGGTTGGAAAGGGGGAGGCATCCACCCCCCCCCCACACTAGCATGGGCAGGGTGATAAGCACTTCAATTGTAGCATCCCTCATCTCTATCATAGAATGGTGGTCAAAGTGGAAGCTTAGGAGCTAAGAGTCATGGGCAACCTCTTGGCACTGCATAATATCCTTGGATGCCACTTTAGTGACCAAGAGGATGTTAATGGGTTGTTGGAGGGTATCATTCTCAACATGGAATTTCTTCTACAACATGCCAAAGAAGCCTACCGATACATTGCTAATCTCCTAAGCATGCAACTCCAGGGCTCTATGTCCCCTTCTACAGACACGGTGGATGAATCCCCTTCACTCTCTCCAACTCAAACTAAATCCCAACATGACAGAACTCATATCCCTTCACCAAGGCATTAAAAAACTTGCAATGACTTGAAGCCTACTCTAACTAACTTGGGCCCCTCCAACAGCAAAAGTGGTCAGGTCAGTAGCCACAATGTCTCTCCTTTCCTATAGCAATAAATGCATTAAACTTCATCTATTCAGTCGACTTCCACATGATACCCTGTTCCTGATGACCCATAATAATATAAGTCATGCAAAGTTATCCAAGAAGACCCTCCAAAGGAAAAGCACATCTCTCAAGATAGTTCCTTCCGTGGTCTTAATGTATCTTTTTTCTTAGTTCCCTTAATGGTTTTTCCTGTTTTGTTTCCATGTAAATGTCAAGAGGAGATTTGATTTCTCCTCTATGGGAAAATTCCTCCTAATGTTTTTCTAAACTTTTCCAAATCTTGGCCTCAGGCCTCTTATCATGGCCAGTTTCTGTTGAGATTCAACACTTAGACAATTGTAACTTTTGTACCACAAATTTGATACAATGCATTTTACTTATAAAAAAATTATTTCCTTAGCTAAATTGGGTTTTAATGTATAAAATTCATGCTACATGTCATATTTTGATATGCCTCATTAGTTGTGGTTAGGTGATCACTTTTTGTGTGATAACACAATTTACATTCATATATGTTGCTAATTTAGGAACATATTGTTTAATATACACCAAGGATTGATATAGCATATAACCCTTCACCATAGAAGCCCTAGGATGTTCTCTTTGTCTAACAAAAGCCTTTAATGATTTCAAATGCCTCTCCACCATCCACAATGACCTTGTGTATACAATTCCACACATTCCAATCCCCTCAACTTGGTGTATGAGGAAGTGTTCTTTCTCATTGAAAAATGATGGAGATGGATACATTTTCATTTCACACATTAGCCTAGTAATTTCACTCCTTCAATATTATCTATCTTCAATATGTATTTCTTTAGAACAAAACCACCTACACATGATGCAAGTAAAACACATGTCAATAGTTTCATAGAAAACATTCCTTACCTCATGTATTTCCCAAGATTATATATAACTTATTTTATAGTGTTGTCGATGTTCTTTGGAAGTGTTAGAGCTATAACATATCATAATAAAAATGGAATCATTATAAACATTATACTTACATTATATTATAAAAGAAAAAAAGGTAACCAGAAAAATACAAAAAGGGTGTATACTAATATATAAATATAACAAAATAATTACCTTAATGAGAAGAGTATGCTAGTCATGAGTTTTTAGCTCACCAAATTCACCTTTCTTCATTAATATATTATATATTTTTGAAGAAAATACCATGGGAAATTTTATTTTCCAAATGACCTCTTTTACAACATTGCTTTGTTTCTCTATTAATAACCATGGAATACTATCTAATTGTCAATTTTTATTTAAATAAATCACATTTTAAATTGACAATTTCTTCCTCAATGTCAATACAATTTGACAATGTTTTCATTGTCACTTTGTCCATCTAAGATTCTATATAATTTTTGTTACATTCTTCCCAATATGTATTGTATCAAACACATTAGCTATTTGTAGGTGCTCATAGTAGGGAAACCTACTTATTTGTGTAGGGAAACTTATCATTCATCATGGAATATGATTAACACCTCAAAAAGAATGATGAAATATTTGAATGAAATTAAAACAATAATTGTTAGATAAAGTAAAAAAAAAAAAAAGCAATACATATAAAAAATCTAACATATTATATATGCTATGTAGACTAATTGTTAACATTGATTATTTCTATTATATTCCAACTTCCGTAGGTGGGGTGTCCTTCATGGTTTTATTCCAATCTCTTCTTTCCCCATAAAAAATATCTTTTTTCGTATTTCGATACCTATGGTTCTCATGAATGAAGTGTCTATAATAATCAAACACTTCATTTCCTAAACTTCTTGAAGATTTCATCCTAGGACCACAAATTGGACATGCAAATTTACCCTTTGATTGAATACTTGCGAAATATGGATTAAGGCTAATGTTAATTATATACTAAGGAATTATTTAAAATACATGCATTATATTTCATAAGATTATATTTTGTGAAATTTCATGTGTACATTGCATACCACATAAATGTGTTAGACCTAGGGCCTCATGTATTTTCCCTATAAATATTCTATGGAATTGAAATTGCATTTTCCCTATTGGTCTAGAGATTTCATACATAGTGATGTCAACCCATAACTTCAATAAATTTTCATTAGGAGGCTCAATGCATACATTCATAAATTTCAAGTGCTACTTACCTAATTGGTTGAAAATAAACATAATTACCACCTTGAGAGAGAGAGAGAGAAATAATTTTTATGAATATATATAATTACTAATTAATAGTTAATAATGATTACTATATTGAAGAGGCATGTCTATGAGGACATGACTATTTGTGAATGAAACACCTTTCTTAGTATATAAGCATGACCCTCATTTGCAACATAACATATCATATCTTGCACATTCAACCTTTTATATAAATTTATTATTTTCCCATTATACATATTTTCATATTCCAAATATTTTGAATACTTAATTGAGTATACAAACTCTATTCATTACATTGATATCAGAACCTCATCCTTTGGTCCTAGCCTTTGGCCATCAACCGTTGGCCAAATTCATTCTCGTTTTTAATTGAGGCTTTTAGGTAGGCAAAGCTTTTGGAGGTTCTCCATTTTGTCATCAACTCATTGGCCATTAAAGTGGCATTATGCCATAAAATAAAAAGGCAAAAAAAAACACCATATTAAAAAAATTAAATAAAAATTAAAATAAATTATTTATAATTCAAACAATAAATTAAAAAATAATAATAATAAAATGAGTTTAAAAAATAATTAATTAATAAAATAGAAAAATAATAAATAAAAAATAATATAATTAAACACACAAAAAAACCCATGGTATTTTGGATTGATGGTAAATGGATGCACTATTAAAGAACTCCTTGGAATAAGTAATTGATTCAAGCCCATGGATGCTAGCCTAAGAAAAAACACAAAAATCCAATGAAAAGAAAAAATAAGCCACCATCCCTGTTGCTCGATAACAACTCGTTTTTGTTGCCATTTGTAGCCCGAATCGACAACCAACTGATACACCAAGTATGTGGAATAGGGTAATTGCATCAAAAGAGTTGTGACCTTTGATTTAGCTTCCAGTTTGTGATTACATCTTCGTGAGAGCTTGTGAGCATAGGAAGTCACGTAACCATTACTGTAGCTGCGATCTTGTGATTAAATCCTTGTGGGAGCTCATGAGCACAGGAATTTAGGCAAAAATTATATAACCATAGACATCCTAAAATAAAATCGTACTAGAAATATATCGTGTAGTCACTTTTGTATACTGATTTGCTCAAAAACACATTTGACCGACTAGAAAAACCACCTCGACCATTATTAAAATAACTGCCAATATGTAAGAGAATGTTTGATCAATAACCACCTCATCCACTAGGCACCTATAGCCACTACACAATACATTGTTTTACACAACCATCCACATTTGTACATTTTCCATGCAATTCAAGTATACTTATTCCACCTAGAATTTGTACTAATTGATGATGATGATGATGGTTAACATCCACTGAGACCAAAATTTGGTCTATCAAACCTAAAGAAATGAATAATTTAGTTTGATTTAAGATTTTATTCCTATGCTCAAAAAACTTGGAAAGAAGCCTCTCGAGCTCACTGTAATTTTGACAATGTAAAAGGCTAGGAAGGTCAGTATTGCAAAGATTTTGAAACTAAGATCTAATGTGGTTGTATGCGAGGTACTCTAAGAGGAAGTGATTTTCATCCTCGATGCTCGTAACCTCATAGAGATGGCAGAACCTTTCCATCCATGGTGTTTTAGGAACTACCCAATGACCCGTTTCACCATGGAGCTCATGAGAGTTCATTCTAATCTTAGCTATATTAATTTTCTTCTTTGAGATAGTTAAAATAGAGAGATACTTTTGATCTTCTAAGGTGGGGTTCATGACCTCCTTATAATATCTTAATTTTCTTTTAACTGCTAAATCTTTCTCACACCACATTTTTTCTTTGAACTTAGAAGTAACAATATTTTTAATGTTATTAATGTTTTGCAATGCAACATTCTTATCGATCTCCCAATGGTTTAACTAGGCCATGGTGTCTTTATACCATCCTCGTTTGAGCCTTAGGTGGTTTTGGCTGGAATTTAAAGCTAGCTTAGGAAGTCTATGGTCTCCTATGTTATTGAGTTTGTGCTTGTACAATAGAAGCCTAGTCATAGCTAGGCTCTCGATAGGCGAAATACCCACTTCTATAAGAAGAATAGGATAGGGTGTGTTGCTTTTAATTTTGAGGCTATACATTATAAAGCGCTTCTGGATTTCCTCAATCTTTCTCCAAGATTCTCTAGAGATGTTACAACCCCAAACCTCACATCCATATAAGATAACGAGAGTGACTAAAGTTTCATAGAGGAACTTCTTTCTATCCCACATTACGAGGTTTGTCATTTTACGATTATTTTCAAGACCAAAATAAGCTTTCCATCCCCCAATAATCCTTTTCTCAATGCTATAGTTCAAGTTGAGCTTGTGATGAATATCAATCTGTCATGCGGAAAGAGTTATATTTGCGGACAAATCTAACCTCCCTAGGAGTCTAAGACTCTCTACTGACAAACAAACCAAACAAGAGCTATCCTTCTCTAAATACACATCATTCTACGAGAATTCAAATGTTTTCGATCTTACCTTAGGTCCAACGCTTGTTGTAGCAGTCCAGCCCTGCTGATCCAGATGAGCTTCCTCCTTCACTTTAAGACCTGCATACACTAACAAAGCAAACGATTACATAACACCTGAATATTCATCGTAAAACAAAGCATATTCATCACATAGACCAAGGAGTACATGAAATAATTCATTAACAACAAATCATTGAGAAGAATGGACTTATTTGTATTAAGGAAACAAAAAAGGAACCATTACAACCTGAGCCTTGGTGTTGTGCCAGCTCCTCCCAGGGTCCAACAAGAGATTTCCTCTACTTTGACAAGCTCACCCACTCCCAATATGGAAACAAGAAAGGATAGTGATCTCTCCTCACAAGTTAACAATGGAAGTCCTAATTCCAGCAACATTTACCCTTTGGAATGTTCAGCTTTCAACTTCCCCACCTCTGGCCCAATGCCTGTATTTATAGTATTCTAGAGGAAGTTATTCAGTTCCAACATCAATGGGATACTCCCTCTTTTGGATGGGGTAGCTCCTCTCTTGATGGGATAAGTTCCT
>APFE031354441.1:15627-31474 GCA_000404065.3 Pinus taeda | reverse complement strand
AGGATCCATAACTAGATCATCCTAATGCTATGTTCTTGGCGGAATAAAGAGTCACCACAAAAGACGAGGTGTTGGGATAACATGAACCTACGGAGGCTTGGGCTTAGGAGGAGGATGTAAAAGGGGTCTCTTGTCCATGTAAGTCCAATGGAGAGTAGCTGATAGGTAACTAAATGTGTACTTTGGGAACGGCTGGGAGAGAGCAAGTGGGGTGTTGTATTGAGTGGGACCCAACTAGAAGGCGTTTGGCTAATACAAGAAGTCTAGGTCCTTGAGTTTTCGAGGAGCATGATTGATATATCTGTGTGTGTGAGTGTGTTTGTGTGTGTGTGTGTAGATATATATATATATATATATGGAACTATTAACTCGAAATTAAAAAAAAAAAATACCACATTCCGCTAACCACTTTAGGGTTGGGTGAGGTCATAAGATCATATTTGATCTATGTCAACTAGCATTAAGCCAACTAACCTTGATTAGATTCTAGGTTGTTTTATTTCCATGAAGCATTTTGACTAGTCATAATCCTTGTTATCTTCTTGAAGATCCACCCTGTTAAGGATTTCTTAAACATGCCAATGGTAATGAGGAAATTCATTTTTCATCCATCTCCAAAAACAACTCTCTATCCTCAAAATCATTAGATGAAATGATATGACTACCAACATTTATATGTCTAAATCTAGTATGACCTAGACTAATGTATTAGAGAGGTTGCTTTTCTAAACCAAGATGGAAGAGGAAATGTAGGTGACATAGAGATGACAATAATTGAACAATATATTTTTGTTATCATCATCAACCATTATGATTAACATAATGCATTTAAATTTGTTAAATTATTAAAAAAAATGCAGAAATCTCTTAAAATATAAATTTTAGCATTCTTTTAAGAGATTTTAGGGAGAGCCAAAGTTACTTAATACTTAGAAAAAGAAAGACGACAAACCATGAAGTGAGCCCTCCTATCAACTTCTTAAATGACACATTTTGAAGGACTAGAAAGTTGTTTAATAATTAAAAATAAATAAAATGAAGTGAGCCCTTCTATCAACCTCACACGGGGATACAACCTCTTCGGTATGGTGAGGATGTGGATTTTTTTTTTGGGCAATGGGGTGCTGATGTGGTTTTATTTGGCACGACGGCACCTAAGGTTTTCAGCTTGTTGGATTGAAACTTTCAGATTATAACAAACACTCCAATCATTTATTTTCAATTACCTAAAATATAAACCACAGTTAATTATTAAAAACAATTAAAATATCAAATCAACACACTGAATCGGTATCATATCATCGGATAAATTACATTTGAGGGCAGAATATCACAAAGTCGGCTTTTGGTTTTTTAGATATAGGCACCAAAATATATGACTATAAATGTAGGCGAAGCAAGCATTGATTTAGTATAAAAGCCTGCAGCGCGCAGAGATTCTTCACATATTTGAGGTCCTCTGGGTTTAATTTGCATAAAAGTACTTTTAAGTGTTTTGTCTTTGTGGATACTGCGAGGCAAGGAAGAAGAAAATGCTGAGGCTCTGATTTACTAAAATGGCGTTTCATGATGATGAGGATACTAATGACAGTTACAGCGATGAAAGCGAAAGCAATGAAAGCGAAATCGAAGTTTCTGATGAAGAATTAAAAAGTTATAGCAGGGTGGACAAAATAGCCGGTGATTCCAATGGCAGACATATGAATTACACCGTTTTAAGTTTGGAAGACATTTCTGAGCGTCAGCGCAATGTTATAGCAACCCTTTCTGATGTGCTTTCTCTGACTGAAAGCGAGACCGCCATTCTTTTGCGTCACTTCAATTGGCATGCCGAAAATGCTAACTACCAATGGTTTGCAGATGAGGAGAAAGTGAGGAATACTTTGGGGTTATTGTTGCAGCCCGGCCAAAAACATGAGCCCAAAGAAGCAGAAAGGAAGGAGATAACGACCTGTCAGATTTGCTTTGATGATTACGACATGAGAGACATGAAGGCACTCAAGTACTGTGATCATTTATATTGCCAGAATTGCTGGCGAGCTTATATTCACACATCAATAAATTATGATGGTTTAGCATGCCTCAACTTACGATGTCCATTTCGAGATCCACCATGTCGTGCTATTGTGAGTGAAGACATGGTTTTTTCTTTGGGGTTATCTGACGAAGATAATAGCAAATATAGAACATATGCTGTGAGGTCATATGTTGAACAGAACATTATGGTTAAATGGTGTCCAGCACCCGACTGTAAATACTGTGTGGAGGTTAATTTTGTTTCTAATGTAAGTCAGGAGGTTGTGTGCAATTGCTCCTATAAATTCTGCTGGAACTGTTTAGAGGAGTCTCATCGTCCAATAGACTGCGGCACAGTCAAAAAATGGGTTGATCAAATCGAGGATGGTGATGCACTCAGCATGTACTGGATACGTAGTAATTCCAAGCCGTGCCCAAAGTGTAAACGACCAATCGAGAAAAGCCATGGGTGTATGAAAATGAAATGTATACCTCCGTGTCAGTTTAAATTCTGTTGGTTATGCCATGATAGTTGGGATAACGATAGTTATGGCGGTCATAGTTGCAACAAATATAGGCCTGAAGCTGCAACATCAGGAAAAGATGATGGAAATCAACCCAATTCGGCCACCTACGACCATGTTAAGGAAAAGGTTGCGAAAGCATCTTCAAATAGATTGGTATTTTATCTGGAAAGATGGAAGGAAAATGAAAGGTCTGAGCGAAAGGCCTTATCTGATTTGCAGAGTGCGCAAAAGGTACAACTTAAAAGGCTGAATGACTGTTTGTGTGGTTGGACAGGGTTCAAATGTGTGGAAATGGCGTGGTTAGAGATAGCAGAATGCAGGCGCATGCTGAAATGGACATATGCGTATGGTTATTATTTGACTCCGTCTGGCAATCGTAATGCTGATCTTGCTAAACTAAAACAAGAATTATTTGAATTCCTACAACGTGAAGCTGAAAATGGTTTAGAACAACTTCATCAATGCGCTGAAGATGAACTGCAACAGCATATAGACAGTGCCCTTCAAGCTAAAGCTGATACTGAGATTGGGAAAAAGGCTTTGAAGGATTTGGAGAACGTCTTTATAAGACTTGAAGAGCTAACAAAGTCAACTGCCGCCCATTTTGAAAAGTTAATTGAGGCGTTTGAAAACGATCTGTTAGAAGTTAAGAATACACGAGTAGGGTGCCCAAAGGCAGCTAGGACCAATTAGTAACTATTGGTTGTAGTCTTCATCATTTTCTTGCTTGTTTTTTGTTATGAACAAAAAAATGGATTTTGGTTTATAGGCAACTAATTGCCTACTTTGGTTTCGTTTTACTTTTATTATCATTGGCAACTAAGGGCATACTTTTGGTTTACAGGCAGCAACGTGCCTAATTATTGTTTTAGTTTGAGTAGGGTTTATTTTTTATTCGAAATACAAAGATGTTGAATGTATTTGAAGGATGTTATTTGTGTTCATTCATCTGCTTGCCATATCAAAGTTGTTGTTGAACTGACTAGAAGTATTTTGCCTTTATCTAGTCTTATCATTAGTCTTCGATGGCAATTCATAAATTATCATTGGTCTTTGATGGCAATTCATAAATTAGGAGTATAGTGTACAGTAACATTTTCTTCCTTTTATGGTTCTTTTCTCTATTTTATAACTTCCTGATATATTATAATTTCCTATAGTTAAGTTGTTGTAGTATATTGCTATGAGTGGTTGAACTTTTAGACTATTATTAAAATTGACATTAATGTAACAGTACTTTTCAACACATCTCCTTCTAGTACATATACAGGCAGAACCAGGTAGCAGATTTTCTTTCAAAGATATGAATCAACAAAGACCCAAGTAAGTTTTTCTTTGATGCATAGTTCAGATGCTTTAATGAATGCTGGAATATTTTCTTATTTTATAAAAACTGTATTAAGGCTAATACAATGATAGATGGAGAGTAACACCTATGATGTGACATTTTGAGATATAGAAATCTTCAGGGCATAGACAATACTAAATTGATATTAGAATAGAATTGTAACAGTTGTTGTAAGGAATGTAAGGAATGGCTTACACAAAAACTCTGTTATTGAAACAATTATGTACAAAATTTTATGAGATCTTGTACTTGTGTAACAAGTAGGCTGGTTTTATTTAAGTATATATGCATTAACTATTATTTTGTTAGAATTAAATTTCCATTCAGGTTTAATTGTGTTTTTTGAGGGCTACATATTTAGTTCCATAATATAGAAAGCAAATATTGATTAGTTGATGCCTTATTTATGACGTTGTAACTTGGCAAGGTATGAACCATCACATAACTTTCAAAGAAAGAGGAAACAAAAACAACATAGACAACATGATGAAATGACTAATAGACACAAACTTCCAAGGTTTAATGTTTTTTAATATTTTATTTAGTAAGAGGTAATTCTTCCCCTCAACTTGCACAATCCTTTGGTATTTTTTGAGACAAGTCTTCCTGATTTTGTTTCAAGGAAGTAAATCTAGAGCTTGGGTTTTGAAGTCTATAAATTCATCCATCACCACTAGCTTAATTTGATATTTTCCAAGCAGGTCAGCTAAGTAGAAATGTGAGAATTCATGTCATAATATACATATTTTGCATCCATGAACATTCTATAGGCTATATTGCAGTATGACAACTTGCACAATTTTGATCTCCTTAGGTGCAATTTCTCTTTCTTTAGCTTGCTACAGGACCATAGAAAATGGAAAATTTACCCCAACCCACATAAACCTCACAATTATTAAGTTTGACCTTCGCTAAATTAGTAAAGACTAAAAGATTTAAATTCTTTGTATGATGCATGAGGATTTGATATATTTTTTTGAAAGGATTGGAACTTGTTTATGTAATGCACTAAGATCTAATTCATATCATAATAAATTACTCTGAAGAATGAAAAGATTGAAAGGATTCAAATTATTTGTTTAAAAGATTGAAAGGATTCAAATTAGTTGTATGATGCATGAGGACTCTATTTAAAACACATTCTCTTAACATCTTCTTTTTACAATCCCATTGGCAATCCTGATATGTTTGCCGTGGACATTTTCAAGAAATCTCTGACCAAGACCTTGTGCCCTTTTATTCCATGGAAGAGAGACTTAAAAAGGCCCAAATGGAGGTATGGAAATTTATTGTATTTGTGAATGGATTCTTCTGGCTGAGGTGATGACAAATAGCTATTCTAAAGACTTCAACTAAGATGTTGCATGGATTAATGTGCTTGAATACAAATGTAATGAACCTCAAATGGATACATTTCGTGATCCATGACAATACAGAAAATGTAAACTAGGAAGCCATCTTAATGATCTACTCATGGTTTTAGCATCCATGTGAACTGTATGTTCTCTAAATCAGTTCATAGCTTAACATGAAAACAAGTTAGTGCTAAGTTATGCATGGTGAAAATAAATTAATCATACATATATGCATGATTCCAAGCACTGAAATAATAAATCATCCCATGAAAGCACATGAAACAACAAATACATATGAAAATCAATTGTAGTGAGTGTTATGAATGGTTAAGTATGATGAAAATATTATGGTAGGCAATATTTCAATAATTTAACACCAAAATCAATGGTGCAAGATGGCACAGATGACATGGGAGGGTAGTTTTTCTTAGAGGGAATGCCTTAAAGCTTAATAATAAATTTATAAGAAAACTCACATATATAATTGTCTTAAATAAATAATTCACAAAAAATAATTGTAACTATGAACATCAATTGTTCATAACTAATATGGAATAAAAATGTATTTTTGTAAAGAAATGTGTGAAAAGAATGGTTGCCTAAAGCTATTTTATATTGAATATAATAATACAACTTGTTATTTGGTTCATTCCTACCATAATTTTGATCATAATTCAGTTCAAAAATGTCTATGTAAAATGACTAATATGTAAACAACATGTGCATGCTTTTTGGAACCTCTTTCATATGATATAATGAGTGAAAAATTATGCAAAAAATTAGCTAATTAGCATTGACATAAAACATCAAACCTTCTATTAACATAAAATGATGTAAGAAAACAATTGATAACTTGAAAAAATCTTCTTAGAGAAAAGATGGGCTTGCTCTTCTCCTTACCACTCCTTGAAAAATTCTACTTTCACCAAACATGTTAGCCCTTTGTACTCAAACATACTTAAGAGAAATATGAATGAGAGGGAAAATGACAACATTTTTCAACTAGTGCATACCTCTCATTATTTGTATTCTCCCTCCCTTCATTGTCTTGTAAATCTGTACTCTCTTTGGATAATTTGATAACGTGAGAATACAATTCTCTTGGCAATTAGTTAACTGATTAGATTAATTTACTTAAAATGTGTTTTGTTATTCAGAAGATGAATTTGGAGTTATATATATGTATATATATAATTATTGGGGTCCCACTCATATCTCATAAATAAAAAATCACCAATGTGACTCCATTAAGATAACATGTATAACCATAACATCACAAAATGCAAGCATAAATATAATAAAATATCAAGTCATTCATCACATATAATCAAGCAAAAACACCTTTTGCCTCGCAAAAATTATATCATTAGAATGAATTTATTATGTCCAAAATAAAGTGTCTCAAAATAAAAGTATGCTAAAAATGTATGCTAAAAAGGTATGTTGTAGATAAACATAAATCTAAAACTATAGCATCATGTTAATTTTGGACATCTACTATGGCTAGTTTCTTTCTTCTTTCCTTTACCCTTCTCTTCTTTCCCTCCTAGTACCTCCAAGTGCATGTCTTCAAAGCAAACCTCCCTCCTCCAACCTGTCGATGATGCACTCGTATGAGTATATTAAGAGGCTACCTCTGAAGAGGAGTGTGTAGGTGTTGTAGGTTGATGAAATTTGCTTACTACTATGCGAGTTGATGAATGAACAAGTTGGTTATGGCACTAAGACATGACTTGTGAGAAAAATAAAGGCGTACACTAAGTAATGATGAGTGGAGGCATTGAGTGATGTGAAAGAAAAGGCTAATGCACATTTCCATATGGTAGTCTAATGGTATTAGGATCCCATGCATCAAACTGAAGGGGTTGTTGTTGGAGTGGTGATTGTAGAATTTTTACTATGTTGGGATGAGGCCATGGTATATTTTATGAGCTCCAAGAATTAGATGGATGAGGTGGAGGTTCCTTAGATAGAGGTGGCCAATCTAAGTGAGTTGGTTAAACTCTTCAAAATCTACATCAAAGTGAATTTAGAATCTAATTCTCTTGTTTTTGTTCTCTCTACACACATATTTCCCCTTATTCCATGGCCTCTCATATTGTCACAAGAGCCTCAATATTTTTCACTTTTCATTTTATATTTAGAATTATGTATGCTATTGTTATTCATGAAATGAGTGTATGTATTCGACTCTTATGAATGTAGGCAATGTATATGCAGTTAACTTAATTTGACATATCTTCCTTTAGTGAGTTAACCAATGCATTATTAATTCATTCACCATTCAGAATGTAGTAAAAAAAAGATAAATTACAACACATAAGAAACACACATAGAAAACCAAGTTTTTAGGTGGAAACCCAATGTGGGAGAAAACCATTGTTGTTGATGTCTCTGTCTTATTTATTATTATATAAGAAAATATTCATTACATTTTGTATTGATGCAGACTCTTACCAGTAACCAAGCATCCACCCCCATGAGGCTACAACCTCCACTCGTTCTCAAGCACACACTAGAAGGGAGCTACAACCCCATAATCTAGTTTGACTCCTACTAGAAGGGAGCTCCTACTCCCACTATGAAGGCTGAAACCCTCAACACCTTGTGGACCTCATTTCAAAAAATTTCACACTTGATCCACCTGTCAATCAATCATCAAAGCTTGTAGTCCACCTTTCATCAAATTTTCATACTTGACTCGCAATACGACCAAACCAATTTCCAAACTTAAATATTGAAACACAAATTTGAACTACTGAATCTCTAAAGTTTCAAGCCACTAAATCTAGAACCCAACTAGAACAAATGAACTTCAGAATATATACGCAACTAATATTAATAGAACCTTCATATATATGTGCTTCCTCTACATAAAAATAGGTGTAAATATCATATTACTGAACACTTAATCGTTTAGCTCATTGTAACATTGATCCACTTACTAAATCAAG
Organism: Pinus taeda; assembly: GCA_000404065.3. Classification (NCBI taxonomy): domain Eukaryota; kingdom Viridiplantae; phylum Streptophyta; class Pinopsida; order Pinales; family Pinaceae; genus Pinus; species Pinus taeda. The sequence continues at coordinate 23,274 of APFE031354441.1, read as the reverse complement.
CACTGAACCAATCATAGATCGCTAAATCAATCAAAGATTGCTACACTATAAAATCATTACCAACCAATATTCAAACCCAACCAACACTCTCAAACATATATCATATACATCATTGACATACAACAACAAATAAAATAGACACCATAAACTGTCATCATCAAGCAATACCACAAACCCTGACCAGATCTAACTCATAATATATACATGACAATTATTTAGCATAAAAACATACATACATGCTTATACTATGATACACCCGCGTACATATCTCAACATACTAAAAAACACATCACAGAATATATGTGCAACTACTCTGATATAGCTATGTGTATGTATGCTACTATTTAGAAACAAACTTAGATACATATTTGAAAATTTCCCTACAAACATAATTCCCATTCTGCAAACCTTATTGTCACATATCCAAATTACAACATCATTATAGCCACATATCTACTATTAATAGCTACATGTATAATCAAATCAAGCAAGTGTATTAATTAAGGTTTTTTATAATTTCATATCTATCATATTTGAGTCTTCTCCATGCTCCCTGGTTCACACCTATTTCATATCAAATCACATATGAATAACTCATTCACTTGCACACCTAACACCTTGACCTACATTTCCTTAAATAGCTTTTTCCTTAGCCAATACCTTAGGTAAATCCTTTGGTAATGTTGTTAGTATTTTTCATGGGATCAAACGAAACTTGTCACTCCAATTACTATGGGTCAATACCATCGTAATGACCCCTTATATCCATATTTCCATGGTTTAGATTATGTGTCCGGCTTTTACTCACAAAACCCATGTATGTACATGACGCTTCTTCATAGGAACCACATATACTTAAACTTCACGTTTGTCATCCATCTATAACAGAATTTCCATTTCTTTGTCCATGTCCTCTATAGCATCTATACCAATCTACATAAGTTCCATAATCATCATATTATCACTATGTTGACATATTTATCAAGTAGGTTTTATCAAGGACAACACATTAGCCATAATGAAAAAAATATCCCCCCTTTGGACTTGATGACAACCAATTTGGTGTTTGGACACCACCCGCAAACACCACAAAACTTCTCTCCAAACATCAAGTCTGCTCTCCCCGTTTGACATCAAGGGAAAATGGAAAAATCAGGCTAAATGAAGTACTTCCCTTGCAAATTGTTGAAGGTCTCATATGTTGAACATGAATCATGAAATATTTATATTGACCATGATCCCCCTAAGCATATGTTGAACTTGATGAATATATTCAAAAGAATACAAGACTCTATGACTCAACAAAATATGACTTTTCCTATCACCAATGAATCACGATTACATTAGACACCCAACATATTGGGTTTACATATTGGAACCAAATGTTACATCAATGTCCGAACATAATGGGATACATACATGACATGACTTGATGCCAATAGCCCATTCATGAATGAATTTTCTAATGACTAAAAACATGGGTATTTTCATGACCTTTACATCAAGATGCATATATGATACTTAGATCCAAAAACTAGGACCTCAACAGTGAAGTAGCAAGACAATGATAGTCATCGATCATGCACAATATAGGAATGTGCAACATAGTCATATGATAACATCAATGTAGATAACAACATGAACATCCTTAATATGTAAGACAAGATAGTGTAGGCATAATTCTTTCCTCATCAAGTGTATTAAGAAGTATCGACAATCAATAATGTAACTGCAGTATAAGAAACCAAAGCATTTTGATATAATGACAACAAAATAATTATTTTTAGTAATAACAACCATAGAGTGAAAATGATATGTACTCATCATAAACCCATCGCACAACAATCAGTACTCAAGAAATCATAATGCCAACAATGAACTATTAGAACCATGGAAGATGCTCCCCTAAACCTGTGCCAACTTTCCACCATCAAATTTTATCACATCCATCTCATCAATCAACATATGCACCAAAGAACTATTTCATCAACATCAAGATATAACTTTAGCAGTACATGGGTAGTATTAACAGTCTCCAACAAGTCAATATCAGAACATGAAAGCTAATAATAATTGATGGAAGCATATGAGAAGCTCCCCCTAAATTTGTGCCACTTCTTTTTCATTAATGAGAGGCATACATGATTGTCTAGATCACAAACCACATATACGTGCAAATGTCTTTCGGAAGATCCACATACATAAAGTAAATTGTTGGTGATTATAGCTACAATTCCCCTTGAAAATGCCATGCCTATTAGAACACTTATCAGAGTGAAGAGGTAGGAATCATGCCCATTTTTTGTTTGACATATTCAAAGGAATCATGTGGAAGAGGATTGGTAAACAAATTTGTAACTTGTTCCTTTCAAGGAACATATTCCAACTTGACTTTTTGTTCAAGAACTTTCTCTCTAAGAAAATAGTCTTTGATTGGGATTTGCTAAGTTTTGGAGTGCATGTCTGTATTTTTATAGATACTTATGGCAATATGTTGTCACATAGAATAGGTATAGGTTGAGGGCGAGTGAACCTAATGTCTTGCAATGGTTGGATCATCCTTAGAAGTTTAGTACAACAAGAGGAAGCAATAACATATTCTACTTCAACAGTTGATAAAGAGATATAACTTTGTTTCTTACTAAACCAAGAAACTAAATGAGGACCCAAATAGAATTCTCCTCCACTAGTAATTTTTTGGTCATCAACATTACCTACACAGTCTCGAAAAGTCTTGATTTTTGGGATACAATAGACCAAAATCTTCAGTGCCTTGTAGATACTTGGATATTCTCTTGACTACTTAGAGATGAATTTCCTTAAGATTTTCTTGAAATCATCCAACTATGCCAAATGCATGCATAATGTTTGGTCTTGCACATCTAATATAGATCAAGTTGCCAATCATAGATCCCTATTTAGATTGATTAACTGTAGGAAAATCATCATTATCGCTTACATTACACCTCGTTTCCATTGGTGTACATACATGTTTGCAATACTCCATTCCATATTTCTTCATAATCGGCTTGAGATACTTTGTTTGAGAGAGAAAGATACCATTTTTAGTTTGATTAATTTGAAGACCAAGAAATAACTTTAGCTCACTAAGTACAAAAATTTCAAATTCATGCTGCATGGCTAAAGCAAATCCTTGATTCATAGATTCAACATTGCTTCTGAATGTGATGGCATCTACATAAACTACTACTCTTAAAAGCTTTTGTTTTCCAAATTTAGTATACAAGTTGCTATTTGTAGATCCTTTCTTAAACCCTTGTTCTTCAAGATACCTTTCAAGATGATAATACCATGCACGAGGAGCTTGTTTTAATCCATATAATGTCTTCTTAAGTTTGCAAACAATAATTTTATCATTGCCAAGTATGAATCCTTCACGTTGTTTAATATAAACTTCTTCTTCTAGATCCCCATTTAAAAATCCAAATTTAGCATCCCTTTGATATACCTTAAATTTATGAAAGCTGGAAGATGCAAGGAATATTCTTATGGCTTCAAGTCTAGCTACACGTGCAGAAGTCTCTTCAAAGTCTATATCTTTATGTTGACAATATATTTTTCATACAATTTTTGTTGTGTTTCGAATTACTTCTCAATTTTCATTTAATTTGTTTTTAAACACCCACTTTGTTCCAATTACATTTTTTTATGAGGCCTTAATATAAGTTCCCATGTCTGGTTCTTTTCTATTTGATTAAGTTCTTCATGTATCACCTTAACCCAACATTCACCCTTGCTTACTTAATTCACATTCTGAGGTTCAATTGTGGATAGCAAGGCTAAGTGACTAGATGATCCAACAAAAGTTCTTCTAGTTTATATTCCTACTTCCTTATCACCTAGAATTTGAGATTTAAGATGATTATTCTGAACATAACCTGATGGAATCTTTTCTGTCGTACTTGTATTTTCATATCCTTCTTCTAATGCTTCTATTTCTTCTTCTCCTACAACTTCTTGGATTTTAGTAGGGAGAGGTTCGTCATCTTCTTATGCTTCCTTTTTGGTACCTATAGATGCTTCATCAATCATAACATATATACTTTGAACAGTATTTTGAAAAATTTTATTATAACATTTATGTCCTTTGCTTCTGCAAGAGTATCCAAGTAGTATTCCTTCATCAACTCTGGATTCAAATTTTCCAAGCTTATCATCATTTTTCTTTATGAAACATTTTCTTCCAAAGATTCTAAAGTGTTTGTAAGTTGTAGGTTTACCATCCTAGAGTTCATATGGAGTTTTATGATTGTTTACTCGAGCATGAGCCTTGTTAAGTATATGCATGGTTGTATGTATTCCTTCTCCCTAGAAGGTGTGAAGTGTTCCTAACTCATCAACCATGGAATGTGCCATTTGTTCAACTATTTTGTTCATTCTTTCTGCCACTCCATTTTGTTGAGGAGTTTTAGCTATGGAAAATTGTCTTTTGATGCAATGTTTTTCACAAAAAATTGAAAAATTCATCTGATATAAACTCTCCTTCTCTATCATATCTAAGACATTTTATTTTTAGATCCAATTCATTTTCTACCAAATCCTTGAATATTTCAAACTTTTCAAATGCCTCATCTTTATACTTTAGTAAACCAACCCAACACATTCTTGTAAATTCATCAATCAATAAAATGAAGTATTGTTCACCACGAGGATACTTCTTTCTCATAGGTCCAAATAAGTTAGTGTGAAAAAGTTCAAGGGGTTTAATTAAAGTAGCTTCTTTAGCTTTAAATTGAACTCTCAATTGCTTACCAAATTGACATTATTTGCAAATGCTATTTTCAGGTGGAGAAATGTTGGGCAAGTCATGAACTACTCCCATCTTGCTTGATTTGTATAACTGGGAAAAGCTGAGGTGGCCTAACCTTCTGTGCCCAAGCCATGTTTCTTCATATTTGCTCAAGAAACAATGCTCTTTATCCCCCTAGGATATATACATTGCTTGGAGTTATGGTTCCCTTGATTATGATCTTACCTATATTCAAATTTCCTACCATGCAATTCTTTGATATGAAAATAACTACATGCCCTTGATCACACATTTCACTAACACTTAACAAGTTATGTCTTAGCCCATCAACGAATAATTCATTCTCAGCCTTGACCTTTTCTTTTAGAAACAAAAATCCTTTTCCTTTAATGGTATAAACTGAGTTATTACCAACAAGGTCAAATCATGGAGTTGGGTTACACTTTTTGGTGAAATGAGGGCATGTTTTTCTGAAAAATGGATGCTCAATCAAGAAATTTTAAGTGCTTGATCGAGCAATTTTTAAGTGTTGAATTGAGCTGTTGAGGCACTTAAAAATAGCTTGATCAAGCATTTAAGAAAACTCTTGATCGAGTCATTTTCTAACCCGAGTTAATGGCTCAATCGAAACATTGGGTCGATCAAAAGATATAACTCGACCGAGCATTATTTCTACTTCAAAAACCCTTTTAGTGACGCGTACAAGTCATTTTTCTTAGACCGCGAGAGGAAAAGGAATTTTATAAAATATTTCTAAGCTCCACTCGGATGGAGGAACTCAATCTATCTACCCATAAACTCTGTGAACGACCCAAAGGCTCAAGTCGAGGTAGGTTTCCTATCATTTTTGTCTCTTTTATTTAATTTTTTTCTACAAAATAAAATAAATTAATTTGAAAAAAACCTAACATATAAAAATTGGAAAAAATAAAAGACTTAAAAGTCACCATGAAAACCATAAAAAACCACCAAAAAACACTTTAAAACGACTTAGAAAACCGCCAAGGAAAAACTATAAATTAGGTTTTAATAATTTTTTTGTATACATTATCTACAATATTAACATGTTTACTATAAATATTTTCTATGATAAATTTTATTTTTAATTATTTTATGTTTTAAATTTTTTATTTCAAGATTTTAGTGAAGTGAATTTTCAAAAGGCAATTGTTTTTTTTCATTAAAAATGAATTTTAAATTTCAAACATATATGCCCAACAAAATTTAAAAACCAAAAACAATTAAACTATAGAACTCCAATAAACAAATAAATTAGGAATTTTAAATTGACATAATGAATATGGTTGCTCATGGTAAACCTCTATTAAATCAAATAAGAAATTCTATTTCATTTTTATTTTAAATTTAAATAAATTGTTTTTAATAATAAATATAGTAATTTGTTTTATAAATTTAATTGTACTTAATTAAAATTCTAAGGCAATTTTTTTCTAATTAAATTTTTATTATATAATCAAATATATATATATAATATATATATATATATATATATATATATATATATATGAAATAAAGTATAACATAACTATAACTATATATATATAGACACACACACAACATAACTAGATATATAACATAGTTATAGTTATAACATTTTTCTCTCTCTCACACACATATATATAATATTTAACATAGTTTTATAACTATTCAACATAATGTGTTCTTCATAATTTAACATAAAATGGGTGATACTCAACAACTTTTTTAAGAGACGAGTTGATCTATAAACTGTAATTTTCCTTGAAATTTTCATTACTCATATTCTCATATTCATTTAATATAATGATACATGATAACTAGATATGTCTTAGTACTCACCCTTATTAAATTTATTAGTTGAGTAATGATTTTGTAACTTACACTTCCTATAAAAAAATTAACTATATAATACAACATAGCACAATTGTATTATATATGTGTGTGTGTGTTTAAGTTTCAACAAGTCATCATTGATACATACATTAAATCCATGATGAAAAATGTCTAAAGTGAATATATAACCATTTTGACTCTTTTCTAATTTGTATCATACCGTTTCATTATGTAGTGTGTCACATCAAAAATATAGTCTTCATGTTCTTGCACCTAGTACATGTCATGTGTCAAAATAAAACATTATAAGGACTTGCCTTATGGAGTATTTCATTGGCATGAAGTTTTATTAGTTTTTTCGAATAGGTTTATTTCAATCTTTTTCATATATCTACATATTTATTCTCTATGAATAAAATGCATTATTTATAAATGGGAAAAAGTTTAAGTTAGATTTTCAAGATCACATTTTTCAATTTTGTTTACATGGAACTCAATACTTTGGTTGATAATATATCAAAATAGTGACTATATTTAGTTTAGGACTTTAGCCTAGATTATTCTACTCGAGTTTATAAATGTCTTTTTTGTCAGTTCATTCTTTCATTGTCAACATTTTTTATTGGATTAGTTTATATGTATTAAATGTAATTTGCAGAGCCATCTCTCATACACCCCCCAACCATATCCTATTGGAGTTTTGGGGGATATGTTATACATGGTTGGGCTAGATCACATAGCCATACTAGAGTGTTTGTTCCACTCATAGATCCAAGCTATGAGACAAGTTAGAGTGTCATAGGCATTGTTTATGTCTCTGTTGATGATCTTGCTACAGACAATGGACCTTCTTTACCTGTTGCAAGTATCCATCTTGCATTTTAAATCTTCTTTAAACTTTATGTGTTTATGTCTCAAAATTGTCTTTATTTTTTAAATCATTCTCAATTGATGTGTTTGAATTTAATGTATATTATATTATGCTTCTAGTTTATTATATGTATGTATGTATGTATGTATGTATGTATGTATGTATGTATGTA
>APFE031354441.1:0-15020 GCA_000404065.3 Pinus taeda | reverse complement strand
TACATATACATATACATATACATATACATATACATATACATATACATATACATATATATATATATATGTTAAATTATGTTTATTATTTGCAAACCCTTAATAGGGTGAAGGCAAGGATCAAAGTGCAGTGTCGATCCCTCTGTGTAACAATGCTATATCTAATATCACAATTGAGGATGTTAGGGCCAACAAACATGGATCAATTGAGAATTGGATAAAATCTCTGCTAGTTCATCTACTATGCGTAGTTTGTCTCTAATGTTGGGTAACATCAACAAGTTGATTGAGACATACCATTGGGCGGGCCCACAAAGTGACCTCCAATATTCCATACATAGGATTAGGAGGCTAGAGGTTAGAGGCCCACATACTTTGAAGGTGGTGAAATATGCCACCAAGAACATTGATATTTTTAGGGAGTTGTTTGACATCCCTTGGGAATGTCATGCTAGACATCCTGGTTAGATTCTGATAAATAGTTTAACAACGTTAATGTGGCCCCTTTTGTTTATGATCAATTCATTGGACCCTAGGGATAGTTCTGCTACCATGACCAAGTCCCAATTTACTTTGCAAATCATATATATGCAGAGTTTGTGCCACATATGAGGTTAGATTACACCAACACTGGGTTTGAGTTTTATGGACCCAGTTTGGGACATAATTATGAACGTGTAGGGGCTCGTAGGGACCCTATGCATGTAGCACCACCTCATATATTTTTACCATGACCATCTCAAAGGATGGTATTGTTGATAGAGATAGAGCAGTCGTCACAACTTGTCACTGAGACTAGGCATACCATTGCAGATAGCATGCAGAGGACATTAGCTATTGCAAATGTCACATTGAGTGGAGAGATGAGCAGACCACCTTCATTGCCTCGTGGCCCACTAGTTTCATTACGTGATGATTCATATCTCAAGATTCTAGGGCATGACCAACTTTTTTCATATGCACATACATGTCGTGATACCATCTGTGACACTTGGAGGATGTACATCCCACGTGACATAGACTTGGTACATATATGTGAAAATTTTCACTCCAATCATCAAATTGTACATTTTTTATATTAATAAGTTTGTCTAGGATTGCATTTATATTAATAATTTCATGATAACATACATGCACAACCTAGATACACAAATCAAATTTTGAAGTCATCTAAGGAGGTAGTTGACCAGCTAGAGTAGCCTCCTCTAGTGCATGTTTTGATGGCTCAGTCTCCTCCACCTCCACCTCCACCTCATAACATTCATGGACTAATAATTGAGGTGAATTTTTGTATTCTTAAGATTTCAACATTTTATTTTTTTTAAGTTACATGTATGCGTGTTAATTAATTCATAGACTAATTATAATTTGTCTTTGTCATTTTGTACAGAGCCCTAGATGAAAAGAGGTGCCAATGTTGTAGTTATATGAACACATAAGTGGGATGTTGGGTATGAAGGCATTGATCCACAACCAGGGGAGAACCAAGCCCATATTGATTAGTGCCCCATCCCACCTAACTTCCATTTTCACTCAATTGAGTCATAGGTAGGGCACTATTTAAATGCACAATTCAAAATCATTTCTTTCCATATTATTTATATTTGTACAAATAATGTTTTAATTACTTTGAATTTGAATGTGTTATATTTCAGTACCAGATTATGGATGGTCACTCTATGCAATAGAACACACATAAGAGTTCTAGAAGCGATACCTTCTAGAGTAGATTATAAAAAGTTTGTATATTTCCAGGCCCCATTCATACGGCATAGTCACATGTGATGTACATACTTTGTATATCTTCATAAATGGACAATCTATGGACAGATGAATGTTATTTCAGTTTATGGATTCTTGTTATTTTATTTTGTGGATGTTCATGTGTATAATTTAATTTGTATATATTTTCATATGTATATTTTATTATCATACATAGGTAACAAGATAGCATCTTTGACTTCTCAAGAAATAAACTATGAAAATAAGTACAATCTTAGACAATGATGAAGCTTATTTTGATACTTAAAATAAACTAAAATATATGTTCATGGTTCAATTAAAATACACAAATATGTTTGAAATACATTTTAAATTCAATTTTAAAAAATATCTTCAAGTGGTATTGTTCAATTAATAACTTGTTTTATCAAATTTTATTTATTTTTGAGCTCATCTACAACAACTTAGTCATAACACATGATATAAGTCATATGTATTGGAATCTAAGATACCAAAAAATAATTAATGATATGTTTTTAGATAAGTTCGTATAATTTTATGAACATTCCTAAATTCAGTTGGCTATGAAATGTCTCAATCAATTTCTTAACTTAAGAAATTCAATTAAGAACATTCAATAAGTAAACTTTTACAAAATAACAATTTTGAATTCTAGTTTCATAGACTAAGGAAATAAGTACAATCTTATTATGATGGAAGTCACTTTAATACTTAAAATGAACTAAATATATCATGTACATCAATTTAATATTGAATTATTAGAAAGTGTCTTTTAGTGGAGTTTATGTATGTTTTTATTTAAACAATTAATGATATGTTTCTATAATTTTATGCACTTTCTTAAATTTACTTGTCTATCCAAGTATTTCAATCAATTTTTTATTTTAAAACATTCAATTAAGAACATTCATGAAGTAAAAATTTACAAAATAGCAATTTTAGTTTTCATATTGGCTTCTAGAAAGTGTCTTTTAGTGCACAATCAATGTATGTTAAATCACAATTATTTTAATTTAGATGTCAATATTCCAATATGAAGCAGGTGTGTCACTCTTTATATGTTTTATATCAAACTCACATGTGACTTATTTATTATTAAAAATATAAAAATATTTCAATGTTGTTCATAACCTAGATTGTTGAATTTCCATTTTAAGTAAAATGGACCATATCAACTTGATTGTTACATATTGAAATGGATTTTCTAGAAACCAAATATGTCTGACATGTATATAGATCTATACAATTTCTTGCATGCTCAACATGAATATTATACGCATGACACTTAAAAAAGTTTAAGATGAAATTTTTTAATTAAATCTAAATCTAAATCCATATTGATTCTAAAGAACCTCCTTGAAATGTGGTGTACTTTAGAAACTTCAGCACCTAAAGGAAGCGAAATCTTATATAACATATATCTACACCATTATGAATTCATCCTAGATAAGAGGGAAACATTTCTTTATTCAAAATTACAAAGTTACAAGAGCATTCAATTGTCACATTTATAGATTACAAAAATCATACGTTTGGTATCTCTTATACTAGATTACATTACACCTGACTATTATAGACTCATCTTTAGGACTTTCCATTTTCATCGTCTACTCATCTGTCCAATGGCTCACAGGAATGAAAGTCTCCATAATTATGTCATCTTCCATCTCCTTGGTTCACCTTTATTTGTTTTGATTTCTATGAGATTGATATGAGATGCTATGACTAGATGACTCTATTGAAAATATATATGTAGGCATAAAATCTCTATAATGATGTCATCAGTCTATTTTTTAACATTTTCAAAACAATGGCCCATTACAACCATGTCACCAATTTGGTATGTAAATTGTCCATCTTTATATGGTCTCACCAAACTAATTTTTACTTGTGTACATTACATCAAATAGTAGGCCACATTCTCTCCATTTCCTACGGGGGTAGTGACAACAAAAACATCACCTACAACCAAAATAAAAAATATTTATTAGTTAAATACGTTCAAGATTTCAATTTATAGATGAAATTTTTAATGATATATTAGCCACATACCTTCCTTTAGAAGATCACATACTTGATCATGATCAAGTTAAATGATGTCTGCTTCACTGTGCATCTCTTACCATGTCGGTATTGGATGAGGTCCCTTTTGATTAAGAGGGACATATTTCCATCCTTTCACGTAACATGTTTTTCAAAGTGATCAAGTCTACATCCATCAACACCAATGAAAAACTCACAAAAACATGCAAGTTTTCTTGTCTCGATGGAAAACTAACAAAGTTGCAGACAAACTAGCTAATCAAGGGACTGATCAGTAGCTCCCCTTCTTCTCTAGCCCACTAAACTGTTCCAATGATCCACAACTCAAAAGAAACTGCACTCTTCTGGTGCAACAAGACCTATCCATCCCAGATCCGGGTGTCTAATGGTAATAGAGGCGCGTGGTCAGTGATCGGGATGGACGCGCGTTTGTACTGTACTTCCGCTCACACTCTCGAGGCTTTGGTTATCACTCCGCACTTGCTCCACCTTAAGGCGACTTTAGTGACACGAGGACAGTCATTTACTGTGGCTAATTTCTTGATCATGGTGCCATCAACCCGCCATAATCATGTTTATCCTCTCCGCTCAGGCCCCTCTTCCATTGCAACTGCATCGGCTTGTCATCGTCCTCTCTCGGAAGCTAACTAGGATTCGGATCACTAGAGAGACTTCTGTCTTTGCCTCCTCGCCATCCTCTGGTCCCCTCGTGTTCATGCTCGTTACCCGCTTGCTACCCTGAGCTCTGAAGCCAAGTCTGTTTTCCCCATTCACAGCTTCCTTCGTGCTCCAAGAAGTCAGGTACAACCCGCCCCTCCAGCTATGCCAGAATTGTGTAAGCGGGTGAGCTGCAGAAGAGGTAGCTCTCGTGGGCAATCTGGGTGCCAAGCCACCTCCCCCATGATAGACTCCTGAACTTCAGATCTGGACCTGCACTCGAATAGATACCCTGCCACTCGAAGCGGTCGGGGTAGAGGCAGAGGGATACAAATTCCAATTCTAAGCTCATTCCATTCAACGCCCAATGCTGCTCGGTTATGTTTCCCCTGTAGTCATGGCTCTTCCACCTTCATGGCCACGGTTACCATTTACCTTGACGAGCTCAATGTGCGTCATGGAGCCCACTCCTTCAAAGCAACTTTGGACAGGCCAGTGGCAGACAATCTAGGTCCCAGCCAGGCAAATGCGTATCAGAGCAAAGCTTCAGGATCTGGTAAAGGCAAGGCTTCATAGAACATGAAGAATCCATCAAGATCCTCTGATGACAATGAGGATAACAAATTTGGCTGTCGCATTACCAAGGAGCCGCTTGACCCCTCTCCTGAGGCTGAAGCAGGTTGGTTCCTTTTGGCTCTGTCAGACATCTGCCAGCTTGAGAAGTTCCACTTTTCACTATCCTAATTTTGATTACAAGTGCATTAGTTCTTACTGCCTATTTTCTATATGCAAAGGGTATCCCGCTAGTCTTCAAATTCCATTTTTGGTCGCAGTCACAGTTACCTCTGTTGTCAGGTATTTTTCATGTAGTTGGTCACAGCTACCTTGTCTAGTTTTACAGTCTAGGTTGTCGTCCAGCTTCGGTTCAAGTTCCATTTCCAAGTTCTGGTTGACATACAGTTCAGGACCAACCCAAGATTACAAGTCCAACTATGGGGCTTTATGTATTTTTTCTTTACTCAGGAACAGGCTCTCTATAGTTCTGTAGGGCAATACTCCAATGGATTTTGGTACACAAATTTGCTTTGACTATAATCAAGCCGCAATTTTGGGCTAGCACTATGAGGTCACGGCCTCAGTGTAAAATATTTTTGTATTAATATAGAAGTAGCCTTATTCAGAAAAAAATAAAATAAAATAAAATAAATAAATAAATAAAAATAAAAATAAAAATAAAAATAAAAATAAAATAAAATAAAAATATAAAGTAAGATAAATATGCAATAAAAATAAATAAAGAAAAATAAAAATAAAAATAAAATAAAATAAAATAAAAATTTAAAATAAAAATAAAATAAAATAAAAAATTTTAAACCTCTATGTACTTCAACAATGTTGTCCTATGATTACAAATCTACACCTAACATCAAAGACATTTTTCAGAAATCTTGGGTGTAATCTTGCACATTTTGACCTTTAACCTATCTAAAGTTTTGCCAATTCATGATGGCTTTCTTCATATAAGCTAGAGGGTAGAATTTTCTTTCATTGCAATAATGAAATCATTCCAGAAAATTGAGATCTTATCAAGTTTTTTAATCTCCTCTTGGGTCTTTGATTCCCACCATACTAGTATTGCACCCTCCATTCTCAAGGAAGCTAATTGAACCTTTATTTCATCCTCTTAAAGGTTTTGAATCCTACAAGAGACCTCCAACTTATGAATCCAATTATCAAGCTTCTTTGCATTCACTTCACCATTATACACGGGAAGCTCAAATTTAACATCAAGTTTAAAGAAAAGTAATTTACCATTTCCTTTTGAAGTACGATGATGAGTATGAGTAAGGGTTGTGTTAGTGGAAGAGGGTGATTATGCTTGTGAAGAAGAATATGAAGAATATGGTGGAGAGGGTGGAGGTTTGTCTCCATTTCCATTACCTCCTTTTCCAATACCTCCTCTTGAAGATCCTTCTCCTTTGAGAGGTCCGAAACTTTCCCCTTGCAACCTAGTATACCTCTCTTCATAGATGACCTTTACCATCTTTGTCATATCAAAGAAGCCTTTCTGAAGGTCTTCTCATCTTTTGTCATGTTTGTAGGTTCTCCTTCATGAGACATGATCTCTGGAGTTTCAACTGCAACTTGAGGCTAAACTAGTGTTGGAGATTGTGGCAACCTTGATCTCCTTCCCCTTGACCCAACTTTAGGGCTTCCAACCAGCTTCCCTTCTCCTCTTTTTGAGTTTTAACCTTGTAATCATGACATAAACTTGCAAACTATTAAATCCTTCTTTCACAAACACAACCTAGAGGTCCAATACCAAAATGATTTGATTTAGAATATTAGATTATTATGCTAGGATCCTCAATAGATTAGAAACAAAATTATTTCATTGTGCTTAAGGATTCATGAATTTTTGCAAGTGAAATGATGATTTTTTATGTTATTTTTATGAGAAATTTAACATAAATAAGAGATTGAACAACAACATAAACTTGTACAGAACATCATCAAAAATACATTAGAATAGGAACATGATAAAGGAGTTCACCACTCCTAGTATATGTCTCCTTGGTCAAGCTTCCAATGGCTTAGGCCTCTCTATTATGCTCAAATTCTTTTGAAACCTGCTTAAATGAGTCCAAAATATCCAAAAATGGATATCTATCCTCTTTTTGCATCCAATTTGGGAAAAAATAGAAGAAGTTATGACCTCTCCTAGATTTCCCAACATTCACTCCACAAATTGCACCATTTCTTGCATTATCCTACAATTTTGCTCCAAAAAGCGCTAACTAGGCGAAAATTTCACCGTGTGGCAGCCATAAACTATCAGCACCAACAGCTCCATGGAAAATCGCAATCAACGGGAACCGACGGATCTTATGGTTTCTGAACACAGTGTGGGTGATATGTGATTTGTGAAATGTGGGGCCAATGGTAGCCTACCACTTGGCGCCTCCACATTCACTAAAGAGTCTTGCCACATCATCTTCTCCTGCCATCTGTCCAAGTCAAACCTGAACTTTAACTTGCTTTATCTTCTTCATATGAGCTCGGATTCGAGTGTCATTCACACCGTTGGAATCAGGATGACGAGCCCACCTACCTCATGCCCACGATCCACACTTCTATTCTTATTGTCATTATCATCCCAACCACCCTACACAGAACACACACATCCTCTACCACATCAAGCTCTAGATGATGGCCTGCCTACACCACTAGTGGAACACCCTCTTTGCATGGGTCTTCCAATAGCCCTATCGCCCAGCACCACCTCCAACTCATTGTTGGATCCACCCTTTTTTGTTGAGATTCCCCTCCGCTTGGGTTGGGAGCAATAATTATGTAGTATAGCTCACATGGTGAATTCCCGGGAAGATTCCCCCAAGACAAGACTTACATCACTCTTCACCACCTCCTGACAAGTCGTGAGGTAAATCAAGACTGGCGCCATCCCCAAATCATCCAACAAGAGCCTTCCCCATGGAACTCTCAACCACCACACACTAGCCAAGGGGGAGACAAGCTTGACCACACCTATATTTTGCACCAACTAGACCCACGATTCTTCCTTTCTAGTGTGAGGGGAAACACATGGAAGCATAATCGTGGGCAAAAATATTTCACCCCAAAGCATATAAACCTGAGAGCATAGCTCAAGCCAATCAAAATCTAGAGAAAACACTACTAGGCTCCCCAATGACCTCCGAGATGAAATGCGACTCACTCAATTACGCGTCTCATAAGTCTAGGATAAAACTAAAAAGAGCGGGGTAACCAAAAGACTCCCTACAGAACAAAGATCCAACCACTACCCCAAACAAAAAAAACACTCAAAGAAATATCTATCGAGCACCGCAAGTATGGATATTAAGCCCGGACACCTTACCATGAAAATTTCACATAACCTATTGATAGAACTAGTAAACTGAGCCCAGGAATAAAAACTTGAACCTTTTGTTGTATGTTCACAATGGAGGGAGTGGAAACATTGTTTTTATCCACTACTCCAAGACTACTCGAGGGCCAAAGTACCCATACAAACTACAACTACGCGGACCAAAATCTACTGGTCTCCAGACTTCCATCCCAATATATCATACCACAGCCCCAATGTTTTCCATTAATCATCTTGCCTTACCATCACACCTTCCTACAAAAGATGAATGAAATCTTACATGCCTCACCATTCCTCTTGTAGGTAAAATAGTTAATTTAACAAGAGGTATATAACTGAAACTGAATGGAAACCAAACACAAAGACACAAGTAAAAACACAAGATTTTTAAGTGGTAAAATCTTGACAGGGTGTCAAGGAAACATCCACAGGGAAAGGGATTGGATCTTTATTAAATCAACAATGATTCTCCATGATACAATAGTTTGGGCATTCATCAGTTTTATATAAGATCCTCCTCCATTACATAACCATTGTTTCAGTATAAAACTAACTGAACAATAACTAATATAGTTTTACACATATTTACATAATTCATTGTCAAATTCAACAAACTCCACCTTGACAAAAATTTGCCTAATCCCTTGCCCACGACCATTCATCATGTCTTTTGCAAGCCAAGAGAAGCTAAACACCATTGCAACTTCTCTACTGCAACTGGCTTCGTGAAGATGTCGACACAATTCTCCCGTGTATGGACCTTCTTGAGAGTTACGTTTTTGTCATCGATCACATGTCTTAGAAAATGATACCTTACATCAATGTGCTTGGTCTTGTTGTGATAAGCTGGATTTGTAGCCAAGTGAATAGCACTCTGATTGTCACAGAGTACATTCATTTTCTCCTGTATCCATCCAATCTCATCAAGTAGACCCTTTAACTAGATTGTTTCCTTAATGGCATCTAAAGAAGCTATATATTCTGCTTCGATAGTGGACAATGCAACTATTTCTTGAATCTTTGACATGCAACTAATTGCTCCACTTGTAAGATTAAAGGCATAACCTATAATAGATCTCCTTTTTTCGAAATAACCTCTATAATCAACATCCACATATTCACAGACTGATCCTTCACTACCATTAAAGATTATGTAATAATTGCTTGTGCCTCTTAAATATCAAAGCACCCATTTCATTGCTTGCCAATATTTTCACCTAGATTTGCCATGAACCTGCTAGAAACTCCAACTGCATGTGATATTTCAGGTCTTGTAGATACCATCGCATACATTAAGTTTCCTACAACATTCACATATGGTACATGAGACATATCCTACATCCACATATCCACGGACTAATCCTTCACTACCATTAAAGATGATGCAATAATCACTTGTGCCTCTTAAATATCAAAGCACCCATTTCACTGCTCGCTAATTTTCTTCACCTAGATTTCCATGAACCTGATGACAACTCCAACTGCATGTGAAATGTCAGTTCTTGTAGATACCATCGCATACATTAAGTTTCCTACAGCATTCACATATGGTACATGATACATATACTACTTTTCTTCATTAGTTCTAGGACTCAAAACCAAAGAAATATTACAATGGGAAGTAATGGAACATTAACAAGTTTCACACTTTTCATACCAAACTTTTCAAGTACTCTTTCCTCATACTTCTGTTGTGATAACCAATGCTTACCATTTTTCCTATCTCTATGTATCTCCATGCCCAAGATATGTTTTGCTACTCCAAGGTCCTTCATATTAAACGTCCTAGAGAGTTGAGCATTTAACCTATTGATATCTTCCATGATTTTTCTTGCAATAAGCATATCGTCAACATACAAAACTAAGATAATGAATATGCCACTAAAACTCTTGAAGTATACACAACGATCATACTCACTTATAATAAAGTTCTGTCTCACCATGAAGGAATCTAAATTCTTGTACCATTTCCTGGGACACTGCCTAAGGCCATACAATGATCTCCTGAGCTTGCAAATTAATCTTCTGTTGCGACCTTGTACAAAACCTTCTATTTGTTCCATATATATCTCTTCATCCAAATCACCATGTAGAAAAGTCATTTTAACATCTAACTATTCTAACTCAAGGTTAAGTAATGCAGTTAGTGCCAACACAGTACGAATAGAAACAAGTTTTACAACTGGTGAAAAAATCTCATGAAAGTCAATACCCTCAACTTGAGAATACCCTTTCGCTACCAGTATCGCCTTATACCTTTCGATACTTCCATCAACTTTATGTTTCAACTTGAAGACCCATTTGCATCCAACAAAACGTCTCGCTTCAGGAAGTTCTACAATATCCCAGGTATTGTTCTTGGCTAAGGAATCCATTTCTTCTTCCATAGTCATTTTCCATTTTAGCTATCTGTATCATCTACTGCTTCCTGATAACAAGAAGGTTCACCATCTTCAATAATTAAAGCAAAAGATGAAATAGAATCTTCATACCTTTTGGTAGTTTGTATTTCCCTTGTAGACCTTCTTAGAGTGCCTGGTTGTTGATCTAGTTCAAAAACTTCAACGGCTTCCTTTGTATCTTCAACACCTTTTCCTCCAGAAGTCTCTCCTTCTTTTTGACTTTCAAAAAAGGGTCTAGCCTCCAATTGAATTTGTTGATTTGGAGTTACCTGTTCATGTTCAATTCTTTAAACATTTGATTTTAAAAGAGACGATTCATCAAATGTTACATCTCTACTAATGACTATCTTTCAGGATGTAGGATCCCACAACCCGTATCCTTTCACCGCATAGTCATACACAACAAAGACATAACATTTTGATTTTGGATCTAATTTTGAACACTCATTTTTAGGAATAATACCATATGCATCACAACCAAATATCCTTAAATGTGAATAATCACAAGATTGACCTAACCAAACTTCTTCAGAAAGTTTACAATTAATTGCTACTGAAGGTGATCTGTTAACTAAATAACAAGCAATGGATATTAATTCTGCCCACAACTCTTTTTGCAAGTTAGCGTTGCTGATCATCCTTCTAGCTCTTTCCATAAGAGTCTGATTGATACGTTCAGCAACACCAGTTTGCTGACAAGTATAAACAATAGTTTTGTACAATTCCTTCATCCTTACAATATTGTTAAAATTCTAGAGAAGTAAAATCACCGCCACTGTTAGTTCTTAAACATTTAATTGATTTCCATGTTCTTTTTTCTACCATTTCTTTAAATTGTTTAAAGGCATTCAATACATCAGCTTTCTTTTTTAGCATAAAGACCCAAACTTTACATGAGAACTCATCAATAAATGTTAAAAAATATAAAACACCTCCATATGATACAATAGGAGATGGTCCTCAAAGATCAGAATGAATATAGTCCAAAATTTCTTTACTATTATGATTTCGAGTTGTAAACCTCTGTTTGCACTATTTTCCATACACACAATGTTTACAGAAATCCAACTTCAAGGATTTCCAAACAGGAAGTAATTTACGATTCATCAGTACCTGAATACCTTTCTCACTAATGTGATCCAATCGCTAATGCCATAGGCAAGTACCTTATTCTTCTTTCTTTGACACAATCAAGTCATTGGGTAAAGTACTATGCATTTGAGCTAAGTGGCATGCCCATAAAAACCCGCTTGAATGTGTTTTCATTGGGGGTGTATGACATATTATTGGGCATGGATTGGTTGTACTTACACTAGACCAAGGTAGATTGCTAGGAAAAAATTTGAATTCTTGGATGAGAAAGGAACAAAAAGAGTGTTGTAGGGCAAGAAAAATCCCATTTCAGTGAGGTTAATGACAACTATGCAAGAAAAACACGGTAGCAGAAAGAGACGCATGTTATTTGTAGTGCAAGTTTCCAAGAATGAGAAAATTGACAGATAAATAGAAGTTGAGGAAGCTAAATCATTACAAAAGTAGCCTGTTTTGCAGTAGTACACATATTTCTTTCCATTGGAGGTTTCTGGATTGCCTCCTCAAAGAGAGATGGATTTCTCTACTGAATTGGTACTTGGAGTAGCAAAATAATCTAAGGATCCATATACGATGAGGACCCCATTATTGGTTGAGCTAAAATTTCAATTGAAGGAAATTCTTGACAAAGCTTACATAAGGCCAAGTGTGTCCCCATGGGGAGCATTGATATTGTTTGTAAAGTATAAAGATGGAACACTTAGAATATTAATTGATTACAAGAAATTAAATAAAGTAGCCATCAAGAGTAGGTACCGATTACCAAGGATTGATTATCTCTTTGATTAGTTGAAAGGAGTAGTAGTTTTCTTCCAAAATTGACTTGATTTCAGGCTACCATCAAGTAAGGATCAAGGAGGAAGACATTCATAAAATTGCTTGTAGGAAAATATATGGGCACTATGAGTTTGTAGTGGTACCCTTTGGGATTACCAATAACCCTACCCCATCCATGTGCCTAATGAACATCATGTTACATTCTTGTTTGGAAAAGTTTGTCATTGTATATTTTTATGACATATTGGTGTATTCAAGAACCAAAGAAGAGCATGAAAAACATATAGCTACAATGTTACAACTACTGAGAGAGCACAAGCTCTATGCAAAGCTTTGCAAGTGTGACTTCTTCTAGTCATAAATGTTGGGTTGTGTTATATTCTTTCCACATAGTTAACAGGGGGTTTGGAGGGCACCCATAACCTCACTTTATGGGGTTCGGGGCAGTGCCCCAGAAAATTTTGGTTTTGGACCCTATGTTAGGTTGGGCAAACCCACCCATGGTTTTGTGCATGATTTTCGCACATGTTTTTTGGACGCGATGGTTTTTGGTCCACGGTATTGGATGCGATGGTTTTTGACCCATGGTATTGGATGCTTCAGCATGTATAAATATGTATTATAACATTGAAAGGAACATAATTAAAAATCAAGCTGGTACTCCCGGTCTTGGGATCCAGCGGGAAAATCTCTATGTATATGTGTTTTATGTGTTATGCTCTCCCATTGTTTATTTTTTTGTGTTTTAGAATTCATATGCAGGTAATTTCTGTATGGCGTTAAAACCTACATTTGGTATCAGAGTTGTTTTTGGCTTCAAGGGGACACCTTTGTTGCTGAGGGGTTTCGCTCAAGCTTGTGGTGGACCCTGTTCAGTGGGAGATCTGCGAGATCGATTCTAGTGGTGAAACAAGATGACAAGTGGTGGAAATATAGAGATCGAGAAAGTTAATGGTCAGAGTTTTGAGTTGTGGAAACTCAAGATGGAGGATCTGTTGGTGGATAAAGATCAGTGTATCGCGGTAGATCCAGGTACTGAACCAACGGGAGTCAATTAGTTGTGAAAAATAAAACATGAAGTCTATGTGAGGACATGCAATAGTTTCTCCATTAATTGAGGAATTTATCCATCAGTTAAAGAGATAAGGATGAGTTCTAATTTGAGTTGTAATTAGTTGGCTCAGTTAACTGAGTCAAGTCCAGTTAGATTGATTTAAACAATTTGTTTAAATTAATGTGAGTTTAGTTAGTTAATGCATGCTTGCATATAATTGTTGCACTTCAGATAACTAAATATTCTCTCAT
Source organism: Pinus taeda (assembly GCA_000404065.3). Taxonomy (NCBI): domain Eukaryota; kingdom Viridiplantae; phylum Streptophyta; class Pinopsida; order Pinales; family Pinaceae; genus Pinus; species Pinus taeda. The sequence goes on along the minus strand of APFE031354441.1, from coordinate 1,097 downwards.
GAATAACTCATGCATGTCAGTTCAGATAGAGACCCAGTTGAGATTAGAGGATAGACATTGTACTATCAGTTGGATGGAGTTTTCCTATAAAGGAAGCTCATCCATGGAGAAGGATTTATCTCCTTCAGGATTGCGCAGTTGGATTAGAAGTTAGTGAGTGTGTGAAGAGGCCAATTCACACAAGTGGTTGAACTAGACCCCAAGGAAAATTGAGCAAAGAAATAGGAGGCTTGGAGGGTAGAGGAGAAGGTTTGAGAGAGGCCTTTGACTGTCTATGAGCAGCAGAGGGATTGCAGAGAGTAGGATAGCTTGTGAGATTATTCTTTTTGTAATCCGGACTATATTTCCACTTGTATGATAATAAAAAGATTGGGGTTTTAGGCTGAGGCCTTCCCCTGGTTATTTCTTCTGTGTTATGTGTGATTGGTTTCTTCTTATCAGTTATATGTGTTCTCTTGATCTTGCTCAATTCGATTAAGCTTTCGCAAAGTGTTGTAGAAGTAGATCTTGTATTTTGTTTTAGTATATTGCATAATTTGTTGATCTACAGTGGGAATTTCTACAATAGTGTATCTATTGTAGGTTTTAACCCTGTACAAAAATTACCTGCATATGAATTCTAAAACAAATAAAAATAAACAATGCGAGAGCATAACACATAAAACACATATACACAGAGATTTTCCCACTGGATCCCAAGACCGAGACTACCAGCTTGATTTTTCATTATGTTTCTTTCAATGTTACAACACATATTTATACATGCCGAAGCATCCAATACCATGGAAAGAAAACCATCGTGTCCAATACCATGGACCAAAAACCATCGCGTCCAATACCATGGACTAAAAACCACTGCATCCAAAAAACATGTGCTAAAATCATGCACAAAACCATAGGTGAGTCCACCCAACATTCTCCCACTTGTTCTTTTCTTTCCATAGGGGGGCCACAAGAGAGCTTAGTCATTTTCCCAGCTCTGAAATGTCCATTGTATCTCTACACCAAGAGAACTTCTCAGAGCTCACAGATTTTGTCAATGCATCTGTAGTATTCTTCAAAGTGTCCACCTTTACCAACAACACCTTTTTGTCTTC
>APFE031354438.1:3588-34851 GCA_000404065.3 Pinus taeda | reverse complement strand
CACGAACCTGCAAACACAAACAAGGCAAACAATTAAATAGCACCTGAAAAACAAGTATTATAAAAAATATTTAACATGAAAGTCAAGGAGTCCATGAAACAAATAACATGAGATACTTGTTGAGAAAAATGAGCCTGATTGTATTAATTCAAAAGAAGAAGAACTTTACAACCTTTGCCTTGACGCTGTACAAGCTCCTCCAAGGGTCCAACAAGAAGTCTCCTCTACTTTGACAAGCTTCACTCACTCCCCAATGAAGCCAAAAAGGTATGTGATCTCTCCTCTTAAGCTCAAATAGGAAGTTTTGATTTCACCATCATTTACCCTAAAAAATGTTCAGCTTCTAACCTCCCTAGCCACTAACCCAGTGCCTCAATTCATAGTGCAATGGAGGGAAGTTACTAGGTCCTCCTTCAAAGGGATAGAATCCTCCTTCAAAGGGATAGCTCCTCCTAACAAGGGATTAGCTCCCTCTCTTTTGGGATGCATGAACCACTTTGGAGTGAACAATCCACGTCAAAATTCCTTCTAGAATCATATAGAATTAACCCAAAGTGAGTTTTTTAAGATAAAAATTGCGCCTTTTGACTTTCACAGGGGTACGTACCCTCCCCTTTACATACAGAGCATATAAGTACGCAGGTACTCTGAACAAAGGATGCGGGCCCGCAGGAAAAAGTGAGAGAAAGTGCAGAACCAGAGTTACATTGTTTTTTGATGTCTTTCTCTCATTTCCAAAGCTTGTTTTGAAGAGCTGAGGTTTGAGACTTGCTTAGGAGGTTGGTATAGGTAGTGATAGACCCATACTGACTGCAAATAATCAAGGTGACGATATTTTTGTGTAACAATCTGTCTTGAACCAAACCATCATCCATTCCAATAGTTCCTAGAACAATATTGAAGATTATATGTTATCAGTCATCTTCGAGCTACAACCTAGGAGAGTTTCCTGGAGAGATAACATATTTGGTGCCATTGTCGGGGAGAGGAGATTGAAGCTCAGCTTCCCTGGGAGAATGACACAGATCTAGCTTTGATGATAGACAAAGTCTAGACACATTTTTGGTTTTAATCATCTATCTGGCAACTCTTCTGGAGGTCGAACCTCTTGGCGACTCCACATCATATTTCTGGCTCAGTTTGTGAGGCATACTCGGAGAAATGCTCAGAAGTCACCAACTAACCCATTACCTGACCCTGAAAAGATCATCAAAGGAAGAAAGATATCACAGAAAGGAGCATCAGGATCAGATAAACCTAAACAATCCTCTATACCTCTACAAGAAAAGCTAGTAATAGAACAAATACATGTTGAGAGTATAGTCTCTAACACTAGCAGTGAAGAAAAACTTTCAGAGATTCATAAAGATCCTTATTCTTTAGGTTCTCCTCTTGCTCTAAGCCCGAAGGAAACCTCACCTCCTATCCCTCATATTCCTTTAGTCCTCTCAGTCACCCCTCAGCTTTCTATCATCTAGACTGTCAGCACTCTTCAATCCACCAGAGCCATGGTAGGTCCACAAGCACTCACCAAAATGGAAAGAATCATAGCTGCTAGGTATGGAACTCTAGTACTACCCACTCCTTTGAATGCAATGCCTACTAGAGAATATCAGAAATACATGCCTAAGTTCATCGGGACTAAAAGAATTATAGTTGAAGAACATCTTGAGTCCTTTTATAGTTATGCAGATAATCTAAACATTAGTGAATATGATGTGTGGATGAGAGTTTTTGTCCAAAGCCTTGATGGAGAGGCAAGAACATGGTTCAGAGAATTGACCCCTAGATATATAACAGATATTGAGGCCTTAGATGATGTGTTCCTAAAGCATTGGGGTGATAAGAAAGATCTTCTTTACTATCATACTGAGTTCGGGAACCTGAAAAGGGAAAATGGGGAGTCACTTTCTAATTTCAATAAAAGGTTTAACCGCATGTACAACAAGATACCAGCTGAAGTGAAACCCACCCATACCTCTGCTAAGCTTACCTATGCCAATGCCTTCGATTATGATTTCTGCCTACTATTGAGGGAGAGAAGAAGTGCTTCTTTGGCTGAAATGTAGGATGCAACCTTGGAAGTAGAGTCCAACATCATGGATGTAGAGAAACTCAAGGGACATGTTGATCGAAGGAGACAGAGGGGTGAATCTTCTTCATCTTCAGACCCCAAGATAGATAAGATGACCAAGATGATAGAGTCACTAGCCTCTGAAATCTCCAAATTAAAAGTTGAGCAGCATCCAGGGAAGGGACGAGTTCCTAACACCTTTGCTCCTAGAAATCCGAATCCATATAGAAGAGAAAATGAGCAGTTGCAGATCATGCAAAGGAGAAAAGATGCTAATGAAGACCAAAGAGTGAAGACCCCTTTCCAGAACATAGTCATGGAAGAAGAGTAGTTTGAAGAAGATGATGAGATCCATTTCATGGAAGACAAAGGCAATGCTCCCTTTTTGACCTTGGTTGCCTATGAAGAGTCATTGCTCAGGGACTAGACCAGCCAATAGTGGGATGGTGAGGCTATTCTATAAACTGAAGATCAACGAAGATATAATCTGAGGTCAAAGATGAGCAGTGCCAAGGAGAACCCTGCCCAAAAGACTATGGTTCCTACTAAATGGCAAGGTAACAAGCAAAAACGACGAGCAGTTGATCCCATCATTCCCAAAGCTCCAACTCAAGAGGTGAGAGGCCCTTACCAGTTCCCTTCTCCTTTCAGTTTTGAATCAGAAATCCAGAAGATGAAAATATCTATACCTCTTATGGAACTATTAAAGAATGAGGCCTTTAAGAGACCCATCCTTGAAGCCCTTTAGCTTAAGGCTACACAAGCATCAAACGACTATGTGAATTTACAAGATGACAAGCCTGCAGTTGTTCTTAGCCCAATGATTGAACCTTCTGATGACAATTCCCCATCATTCTATGTCTCCTTGACTATTCATGACAAAACCCTTCACAACTGTCTACTGAACATAGGTGCCAGCCATAATCTAATGCTAAAGACTGTCATGGATGAGTTAGGCCTTGACATCACCAAGCCTTATCATGACTTGTTTTCTTTTGATTCCAGAAAGGTGAAATGTCTGGGGTTAATAAAAGACTTAGCCATCACCTTGTCTTAGCTACCCATGAAGAGCATGATCATGGATATTGTGGTAGTTGATTTTCCCCCAAAGTTTGGCATGCTTATTTCCAGGGGATGGATAAAAACATTGGGTGGAACATTATAGAATGATTTGTCTTATGCTACCATTCTAGTTTTTGGAGGAGAAAGTAGGAGATTATACAGGGAAGCTCAGTTAGCTTATATTGTCACTGATGAGAAGCATCCCAATAATCATCCCATCTATGTTGTTGATACTGACTTCAGAGCCTGTATTCTCCAAATAGAAGAATATCAGTTGGCCTCCATGCAGCGCAGGAAACTAGTTTTTAAGGTCACAGAGGAAGAAGGTCCATAAATTTGGGACATGTTCTTTGATGGAGCCTACTCTAGGGAAACTATAGGAGCAGGTGTAGTTCTGATATCCCCCATGCAAGAATGCATACATTTATCTTTCAAGCTAACTTTCCAAGTCACCAATAATATAGAAGAGTACGAGGCTTTGATCTTAGGCTTGAATGTTGCTAAAGAAATGGACATCAAACATCTAAAGGTGTTTGGAGATGCAGACCTTATTATTCAACAGGTGAACCAGACTTTCCAGGCGAGGCACCCTAGGCTGAAAGCATACAGAGATGAGGTATGGAAACTCAAGGATTCTTTCAATAGCTTTAGTATTTCATACATCCCTAGGGCTAAGAATTAGCTTACTGATTCCCTTGTTGTGTCTGCTAGTATGTTTGTTCCTCCTTTACCCCCGAGTTTGGCTTATGAAATCCAAGTGAAATATAGATCATCTCTGCCTGATAATGTCAAGTACTGGAAAGTTTTTGAGGATGATGATGAAGTCAATAGTTTTCTACAAGTCATTGATGAATTCTCTGAAATGCAAATTGATCAAGATAATGAAACCGTGGAGGAAGGCCATCAGTCCCAACTAGGAAACAAAATTGATCAGGACAGCATTGTACAATTGCCTAGTAACCATATACCTAAAGGGTTGGTGCCTCTAGAGAAGTTGTTTGACCATAATGATGCACCCTAGAAGACCACCCAAAAAGAAAATGAGTATGTGGTCCATTGACATAACATAGGGAGTTCAGACCATGCAAAGTATATAAATCTATCTGCCCACCTGTCTACTACCCAAAGTTCTGAATATTGCACCCTAATGAAGCAATTCACTGATGTCTTTGCTTGGGAGTACAGTGACCTTAAGACTTATGATGAAAACATCATTAAGCATAAGATCCCACTGGAGAAAGACACCATCCCTTTCAAGCAGAAGCTGAGACCCATAAGCCCTCTGCTACTCCCTTTGGTTGAAAAGGAAATTAAGAAATTGCTAGCTGCGAAGATTATAGTTCCCCTAAGGTATTCAAAATGGATAGCTAACTTGGTGGTAGTAAGAAAGAAAAATGGAGAAATTAGGCTTTGTGTAGAATTCAAAAATCTGAACAAGTGCTCTAAGAAAGACAACTACCCTCTACCCAAGTGGAACATTTGCTGCAAAAAGTTTCAGGGGCTAAAGTCATGTCTTTCTTAGATGGATTTTCAGGTTACAATCAAGTTGATGTACATCCACAGGACCAAGAAAAGACTGCCTTCACTACTCCTTGGGGCACTTTCATGTACTCCAATATGCCTTTTGGACTGATGAATTCTAGGGCTACCTTTCAGAGGGCGATGGATATAGCTTTTATGGGAGAGAAGGACAAGTTTGTCCTAATTTACCTTGATGATATAACAATTTTTTCCAGCAGTCACTAGGATCATTTGCAGCATTTGTGGAAGGTGTTTCTGAAGTGTAGAAAGTTTGGGATTTCAGTAAATCCTAAGAAGTCACAGTTTTCTCTAGAAGAAGGCAAGATTTTATGACATATCATTTCTGCTGCAGGTGTTAAGATTGATCCAGAAAGTGTTCAAGAAATACAGACATTGCCCATCCCAAGATCAAAAAAGGACATTCAATATTTTATGGGAAATATTAACTTTGTGAGGAGGTTCATTCCAAATTTTGCTAAACTAGTGAAGCACATCACCTCCATGTTAAAGAAGGGGTCAAAGATAAAATGGATAGAGGCTGCAAGAAGATCTTTTGAAGCCATCAAAAAAGCTATCATGGAAGATCCCATCTTAGTTAGCCTAGACTACACCAAGGATTTTTATATTTTCTCTTTTGCTTCTTATGATACACTTGCAGTAGTCTTGTTGCAAAAAAATAATGAAGGTATAGAACACCCAGTGGCATTCTTCAGCAAGATTTTGAGAGATGTTGAATTAAGGTATGACCTCATTGAAAAGCAAGCCTATTCTCTCATAAAGTTTTTAAAGGCATTCTAAATTTACATTCTACACTCCAAGGTAGTTTCCTATCTACCATCAACTTCAGTAAAGGATATCCTAACACAGCCATATGTTGATGGAAGAAGGGCCAAACGGATTGCAAAACTCATAGAGTTCAACATAGAGGTAAAGCCCACCAAGCTTATCAAAGGCTAGGGCCTGGCTAAGCTTATGGCTGAGGAAAATTGCAGTCTGCTAGACATAAATTGCATAGGTGCAGATTCAGAGGTTGAACAAGTAGAGGAGGCAACAGAAGAATGAAAACAGAACTAGTCATTAGCTGAGAATTTGGATTCTTGTGATTGGTATTCCAGTATAACTCATTTCTTGTTGAAGCTAGAAGTCCCTCCAGGGCTTAGCACAAGTCAAGCTAGAACCATCAAGCTCAGAGCAACCAATTTTTGTATTAATATGAACCTGCCTTATTGGAAGGACGCAGCTGGATTCCTCTTAAGATGTCTAGAAAAAGAGCAATCTGTGGAAGTCATGCACCAGTTTCATTCCAGCATTTATGGAGGGCATCATTATTGGAAAACCACAGTGCACAATATCCTAAGGGTTGGGTATTATTGGCCTACTCTATTCTCTGATGTATTTTCATTTGTGAAGTCTTGCAACAAATGCCATAGGTTTGCAGGAAGATAGTAGCTGAAATCTTTGCCCTTGAAACCAATACACACTAATGGTACTTTCTAGTAGTGGGGTTTGGATTTCATAGGGGAGATTAATCTACATTCTAGTGGCCAACATAGATGGATTTTAGTAGCCACTGATTATTTTACCAAATGGATTGAGGCCATCCCCACTAAGAAAGTTGATCACCAGGTTGTCATGAAATTCTTGACAGGAAATATTTTAACCAGGTTTGGTTGCCCAAGCAAATTGGTTGCAGACAATGTAGCAGCTTTCAGGGCAAAAGAGTTAGTGGACATGTGTCAGTCAATGGGCATTAAATTAGGGCATTCAACCTCATATTATCCTCAAGGTAATGGCCTAGTAGAATCATCCAATAAAAACCTAGTAAGGATAATCAAAAAGCTGCTGGAAGACAACAAGCGGAGCTGGGATTCCAAACTGAAGTTTGCATTGTGGGCTGACAGGGTTACCACCAAGAAGTCCATAGGGAATTCTTCATTCAAGATGGCATATGGCACTGAGGTTGTTTTTCCAATCCAATTGATCCTCCCTCTAGCCAAATTCTTGCAAGAAGAGCAGAACGAGATAAGTGACATGGAAAGGAGGATGAGTGACTTGGCTGAAGTTCATCAAATCAAAGATCAACTGATTGAGAGGTCTGCAATACATCAAAGGAAAATCAAGAAAGTTTTCAATAGAAAGGCACAGATGGAAAATTTTCGAGTTGGTGACTGGGTTCTCAAATGGGATGAATTGAAGGAAAAGAAAGGAAATCATGGTAAATTTGATGCTCTATGGACAGGACCATTTGTCATCTCTCAGGTCTAGGAGAACAATACTTTCATGTCGCAAAGTTTGGAAGGAGAAACTATTTTTGATGGCCCAGTCAATGGACGATTTTTGAAAGTTTATTTTTCTTAAGGCTTTCAAGCCTCAATATTGTAAATAGGTTATTTTTAAGGTTTTAGTGTAGGCTTAGATAGACTCCATGCCCAATGGAATACTAGGTAATATTTCTGATCTTGTTTCTTATGTAAAAGGCAGTGGTCTACGGTTCTTGAAACCTCACAAGGAGGATTTCATGCCCAGAAGGAGCCAGCGTTAGCCCTGAAGTGCAGTGCTGACTTTTTGGAGGTCAACGGAAAGATTCGGTCGGCTTTGTTGTCATTAAAGGGGTCCTACACGGGCCATTTTCCACTTCTTCCCTTATCCTGCTCACACTTTACCTTTTCCCGCTTCCTTTATTAACCTTCTAATCCTAACAAAACACCCCTTTGGCCTTAGCCCCAAGCGCGAAAGCCAAAAATACCCATAAAACCTTACCCATATGTCTTACGCGCTTATAACACATTCCTCGAAGCCATCTCGTACCTTCACCGCATCTCCGCCATCATATCAACCCCTGCCAGATCTAATGGCTATTGCCCATATTGCATAAAAAACTAGCAAAAAAGGTACATGCCTGATGAGGGCGGTTTCTCTCTCTCCTCCCTCGCTACGTGTCATTCACTGAATGGCATCGGGTCATTTCCAACACTTTCTGCTTACCGCTCAAGGCCTTTCCAATAAAAACCATTACCACTCAAATCAAACCACCCCCTGGTGATATCACTTGCATGCCTCTTCCTCCTGATAACCGTCCAATTTTTCCACTTGAGATCTAACATTCTGGACATGTCCTGCTCCCACCACAACCTCAAATTCCCTACACACGATCTCCACTGTACATCTCCCTTGATCCGACGGCCATCATGCACGGTCACTCCCGATTGTCCATTTGCCCATGCACTCCATACCCCATGTCCTACCTATTACACGAAGAAGAAGATGGCCAACTCTGTCAATATAGTGACAGTCTGACCATGAAACTGAATTAACAAAGAGCATGGCCGAAGGAAGAAGGACATAACATGATCCAACAAACATAATTAAATAGTCATGGAGCTCCACTGTCATAATCAAGCCAACTACCTAGCAAGACAACACAGTACCAGAATTGATTAATGTTTTCGTGATGGAAAGGAAATTGCATCCTAGAATGCAATCAAACAGTTAATGCCAGTAGGTTGTCGATTAAGACATCTCCGGCCCTAAAACGGCTAAGGATCATTGTAAAAGTAAACTATAAATAGCTGAAAGCCAGAGGTAATCTGGGTTGGTTGTTGTTTTTGGGTTCAACTTCTGGAGACTATAGATACTATGTTCCTTGGCAGTGTCTCATCTTCATTTTCAATAATACAAGATTCTTTTGTTGTTACATGTTCAATTTCCATTTCCTTTCTATTCTAAACTTGCACCTAGATTGGTTTTTTCGCGCTTTCTCCTATGTCTAATGCTAGATAATTGTCATCTTATCCCTGTGTTGGGGAATTGGATCTATTGTTGAATAAGTCATCTATGTTTCTTCTGTATCTAATGCAAAATAATTGTTATCTTATCTCTACATTGATAGATTAGATTTGTAAGTTTCTTTATTAGTTTCAGTTGGCCATCATACATTCTATATGCATCTGCTGGTGTGGTTGGTATTCTTCGTCTATTCACCTAATTCTCAAACTGTTGAGCATTGGTGGTATAAAGCCTTATAGTCTGAGGGTGTTCATGCATGTCTGGAGTGAAAACAAAGTTGAAGTGGTTATCTAGCTTGAACCAAAGCATCATCCATTCCAATAGTTCCCAAAACAATATTGAAGATTATATGTTACCAAGCATCTCCGAGCTACAACCTAGGAGAGTTTCCTAGAGAGATAACAGGCGCGATGGTTTTCGGTCCATGGTATTGGATTCTTCGAAATGTATATATATGTATTGTAACATTGAAAGGAACATAATGACAAATTGTTGGTAGTCCCGGTTTTGGGATCTATGGGAAAATCTCTGTGCATATGTGTTTTATGTGTTATGCTCTCGCATTGTTTATTTTTTGTGTTTTAGAATTCATATGTAGGTAATTTCTGTATGGGGTTAAAACCTACATTTGGTATCAGAGATGTTTTGGCTTCAAGGGGACGCCTTTCATGTTGAGGGGTTTCGCTCAGGCCTTTGGTAGACCCTGTTTAGTGGGAGATCTACAGGATCGATTTTGGTGGTGAAAGAATATGGCAAGCAGTGGAAAGATAGAGATCGAGAAATTTAATGGTCAGAGTTTTGATTTATGGAAACTCAAGATGGAGGATATTTTGGTGGATAAATATCAGTTGATCGTGGTAGATCTGGGTACTAAACCAACGAGAGTGTTCGATGAAGAATGGAAGTAGTTGGATCGGAAGGCAAAGAGCACAATACAATTGTCTGTCTCAGATTCAGTATTGCTGAATGTATTAGGGGAAGCTACGGCTAAGTCCTTGTGTGACAAGTTAGGGAATTTGTACCAATGTAAGTCTCTGGTGAATAAACTATTCCTATGGAAAAAGTTGTATACCCTGAGGATGAAAGATGGAGACTCGGTGACAGAGCATCTGAACTCATTTAATACTATGGTAAGTCAGTTATTATCTGTTGATATTAAAATTTCACATGAAGATAAGTGCATCAGTTTGTTTTGTTCTCTACCAGTTTCGTGGGATAGTCTAGTTATTGCAATAGGTATCAATGCATCTGCCTTGCAATTTGATGAAATAATCTCATTCTTACTGACAGAGGAGATGTGACGAAAAAATATGGAGAGCCAAAATGGTGATGCCTTGTATGTACAAGGATGGTCCCAAAACATAAACAAAAATAAGTCATCGAGTGGGAGATCTAAATCTAGAGGGAGATATAAATCTCCAGGAAAACCTATAAAGGTGTGTTGGAACTGCGGAAAGGAAGGGCACTACAAAAGGGACTGTAAATCTAAATCTTTTGACAAAGGAAAGGGATCTGATGATGCTCCTTTTGCAGAGGTGGAAACCACCTCAAATGAAGGTGGGGATGTGTACTTGGCTTCTTCAAGTACACATGTAGATCATGAGGCATGGTTAATTGACTCTGGTGCATCCTTTCAGTTCACTCCCCATAGAGAGTGGTTCTGCGAGTATGAGAAATATGATGGTGGTGATGTCTTCTTGGGGGATGACAGGAAGGCTAGAACCATTAGTTGTGGAAAAGTCAAGTTGAAGTTGCAAGGTGGAAGGGTTAGAACACTTCTGGGTGTTCTGCACATTTCTACATTAGCCAAAAATCTGATTTCTGTAAGCAAGCTGGATGATGCAGGTGTAAAAATAGTGTTCGAGAAAGATACATGCAAGAAACATCAAAATCATCTATTTCTCTAGATCTCCAAAAAGTCTTAGACAATCATTCTAAGGTATTTGAGACTCCCAAAGGTCTCCCACCTATTCATGATCATGATCATGCTATTCATTTGATTCCAGGAAGTGTTCCTTCAAACATCAGGCCGTCCAGATATCCCTATGCTCAAAAGAGTGAAATTGAACGTATGGCTACAGAAATGCTAGAGGCTAGTATAATTCAACCTAGTCAAAGTTATTTCTCTACTCCAGTAGTATTGGTGCATAAGAAGGATAGATCATGGCACATGTGTCCAGATTATAGGGAGCTCAACAAGCTCACTATTAAAGATAAATTTCCCACTCCTGTCGTTGATGAATTGCATGGATAAATTTACTTCACCAAGTTGGATCTTCATTCAGGATATCATCAAATCAAAATGAAGACTGAAGACATTCCAAAAACAATATTTAGAACTCATGAGGGTCATTATGAATTTTTGGTCATGCATTTTGGCCTTACCAATGCACCTTCTACATTTCAAGTTTTGATGAATTCCATTTTGAAACCCTTCCTTAGAAAATTTGTGTTAGTATTTTTGATGATATACTAATCTATAGAAAGTCTTGGAAGTATCATGTTGAACATGTTGATAGGGTGCTACAAATATTAGAGGAGAGACAATTATATGCAAAAAGATCCAAATGTTTCTTTGGAGTACGAGAGGTGGAATATCTAGGTCATATTGTATCTCATGAAGGAGTTAAGATAGACCCTAGCAAAATTAAAGCTATTAAGGAATGGAAAATCCCCACATCCATAAAGCATATGCAAGGATTTCTCTAGTTGACAGGGTATTATCTTAAGTTTGTTAAGAATTATGGGAGAATGACAACACCTCTAACAACATTATTGAAGAAAGATGCATTTTCATAGACTCTAGAAGCAACAAAAGCCTTTGAACATCTTAAAGAGGTAGTGTGCCAAGCACTGGTCTTAGCTACACCGGACTTCACAAAAACCTTTATTGTGGAATGTGATTCTTCGGGAAATGGAATTGGTCCTGTTTTAATGCAAGATGAAAGACCCATTGCTTTTGAAAGTCATCCAATCAAGAAAAAGGTTTTACACAAAGCTATTTATGAGAAGGAAATGTTGGCAATACTACATGCACTCAAGAAATCGTGACCCTACCTAATGGGAAGACACCTCAAGGTAAAAACGGATCATGATAACCTTAAATACATTTTAGAACAAAGATTACCGTCTGAAGAGAAACAAAGGTGAGTCACAAAGATGTTGGATTATGACTTTGAAATCATCTACAAAAAAGGGAAGCAAAATGTTGTGGCAGATGCACTCTCAAGAAAGGATGAGGATGTGGAAGCATTGTTTTGTGCCATTTCTATTATCCAACTAGATTGGATAAACGAAGCAAGGGAGGAAAGGAAGAATGGTGAATAAGTGTGGGAACTTATTCGAAAGTTACAAGATTCTAGTACATCTGATACATTTAGCTAGCAAAATGATTTGTTATGGTACAAAGATTGCTTATACCTTTGTAAGAATTCACAACTCAAACAAAAGATTTTTATGGAATTGCACACTTCTCTCTTAGGAGGGCACTCAGAATTTTTAAAAACTTACCACACAGTTAAGAAGGAATTCTTTTGGGATGGCCTTAAATCGGATATTCAAAAGTTTGTGGCAGAATGTTTGGTTTGCCAACAAAATAAAGTTGAAACAATTAAGACCCCGAGTCTATTACAACCTTTATCCATTCCAAGCCAACGTTGGGAGGAGGTTTCAATGGATTTTATCATAGGTTTACCCAAGTCATCATGGTGGTAGTTGACAGACTTACCAAGTATGCATACTTTTCTACATTATCACATCCATTTAAATCCAGTACAATATCTAATGCATTTATGGAAATAATTCAAAAGCTACATGGAAACCCAAAGATTATTGTAGGTGACAGAGATCCCATTTTCATTGGAAATTTTTGGACAAAATTATTTTCTTGTCTTGGTACTTAGTTAACTCATAACTCATCTTATCATCCTCAATCTCATGGGCAGACTGAGATAGTAAACAAATGTTTGGAAGGATATCTTTGTTGCTTTGTATCTAATAAACAGACATAATGGGTCAAATGGTTGCCTCTGGCTCAATGGTGGTATAACACTTCCTTCCATACAGCAACAAAAATGACCCAATTTATTGCACTTTATGGATATCAGCCACCATCCATCACATCATATTTAAGAGAAAATTCTAAGATTCATGTAGTGGAACATCACATCAAACATCAACAACAAGTCCTCCAACTCTTAAAGGATAACCTCGTGTTGGCACATAATAGAATGAAACAACAGGTAGATCAACATCATGATGAAAGAAGTTTTGGTGTAGGTGATTGGGTATTCCTACCGCTACAACCATATAAACAAATGTCCCTCAAGAAAGCTAGGAAGGATAATAAATTATCACCAAAGTATTATGGTCCGTACAAGGTGTTGCAAAACATTGGTACTATGTCGTACAAATTGGAGTTTTCTGTAGCGTCTCGAGTGCACCCGGTTTTCCATGTTTCATGTTTAAAAAATGTTACAAGCGACAAGCTCCCGGTTCAAACAATATTGCCAGAACCTGACGAGGAAGGAAAATTTATATTGGAACTGGAAGCAGTCACAGAAATAAGAACTCGGCAGCTACGAAATCGATCAATTTCAGAGTATCTCATCAAGTGGAAGAACTTATCCGCTGAAGATCCCTCATGGGAGGATGAGAATTCTATGCAGAAGCATCCAAAACTACTCAAGCGTTGAGGACAACACTTTTTTGAAAGAGAGGGGCCTGTTAGGTCCCTATAATACTAGTGATTACCCCATTACTATTGTAGTTGTATCGCTTATTAATATTGTTGTGCCCCTATTTTCCACATATTTTTATTACTGTGCCCCATAGAATCCCTCTATTGTTATTTTTGTGGCTTTATATTATTATTGTTAAGTTGGCTCGGTCATATTGTGAATCCTTAGACTCCTATATATAGAAAGGAGGTTTTTTCATTTGAATTATCAAAGAATTTTTCATTTGTGTAATGTAAAGGAGGTTGCCCACTCGAAGAGGTTGAATTCTAAGGTGTTGATATCTCTCTTCTATCTTTTTGTGTGTTGGTTTCATAACATGGGGGCAGACCTTCTAAAAGTTTCCTACGACACAAACCATAGCTCAAGGATGGTTTGTTCTTTGGTTTATGAATGAGGATTACACTAATTTAGCTTTGGCTCACTTTTGGCATATCAAAATGGCACCGGTGCTCCTCAAGCATTGGAGTCCACTATTTGACCCAGAGCAAGAGCAGATCAGAGTAGGCCCACTTTGGGTGAGGCTATCAAGGCTTCCATTACAACACTGGTCTGAGGAAGTCTTCATCAAAATTGGTAAAACTCTAACTACATATTTGTATTATGATAAAACCATTGTACAATCCAAAAATTTCTCCTTAGCATGCATATTGGTACACTTTGACACTCAGGAGGGTCTCAAAGGAAAAATTACTCTCAAGTGGAGGAACTTCACTAGGCTACAGATACTGGATTATGAGGGAGTTCCTTTTCGATGCTGCAGATGCTAGAAGGTTGGCCACATTTTCAAGGAATGCCCCCTGGTCACCAAAGCACAGGAGACAACAATAATGCACAGATCGACATATGCACATGGTACCTCAGTTCAACGTGGGGACAACACCGAACCGGGACATGATCCACCTTGCAAGGTGACTCCATCCAAGCATGCGAGCCCTACATAGATTACATCCACTGGTCCCCCATCTCCTCCACTCACTCGAGCATGAACAGCAGTGGAAGCGGCATGATCAACGGGTACTCCTCTTCCCTCATCTCCTATTCTATCTTATATTGATGTTTCAAATGTTATGCATCTACCTGCTACTCATTCCTTTTCCGTCCGTCATTCTGCATCCATTTTTTGTAGTTCCCCCCCCACATTTTCTGGTTGACTCCACCAACACTTCCTCCATTCCTGTGGTTAGTCATTGTCCACCCTCTCCTCCTCCACTAGATTCCCCATGCCCCTATAGCCTCAGGTCTCGATCATTGATAGATATTTCCCTACAACTCCTAGGCCTAGGTCTCACTCCCCCCATTTCATCAACTAGACCATCACGGGGCCAAAAATATTTCTTATCACATGCCATCCTCTGAGTAGGGGCTGAGGTCCTCTCTGGGAGATAGTCATCATTTGATCGGGTTCTTAGAGCAAAGCCAACCCCTGCCATTGGTTCCCCATGAAATGCCTCTCTTTCAACTATAGGGGCATGGCTGGCTCTCCCAAAAAGATAGCCCTTCGTAGACTATTCTCTATTACTCCTATTGACATTATCCTTCTACAAGTAATAGTAGGGGAGGGCATTCTGGTCTCTTCCACCCTTCAATCCATCTGCCCTAGATGAAATTTCACGGCTTTATATGCCTCATGTCATTCGGGGGGTTTGGCTATTGGTTATAACCCTCACACTATTAAAGCCCTTGTATCTTGGAGAGGCAAGGGATGCATGGGATTGGACCTGTATCCTGCTGAATTGGGTAAGGAGATGAGGGTTATGAAAATGTATGGGCCATGCTAGGGAAGAGAGGCCTTTCAAAATCACCTCCTAACCTTATCCCTGACCCCTATTGACAACCTCATCTTAGGCGGTGATCTCAGTTTATCTATTGGGTTTAGTGAGTAATGGGGGTCATCTGCATAGGTCGATCCTCTCTCAAAGGTCATGGAATCCCTTCTTGATCAGGCATAGCTCATTGATCTGCCCATGATAAAGCCCTTACCCACTTGGAGGAATAGAAGAGTAGGGGAGGTTGCAATTGCTAGGAGGCTAGACAAGATGGTCATCAAGCATCAGTTATGCCAGACCCTCTCTCATTACAGGCAATGAGTGGGATCTGGGAGAATTTTGGACCACTCTCCCATCTACTTGGGAATCACCGGTCTGCCTACAAAACCTCGGGATCCATTTAAGCTGAATCTAGTTTGGTTACAGGACCTGAGTTTCACCAATATGTTCAAGGAACAGTGGGCACACAATCCTCTCTCCTAATTTCCAACTAAGGTAGTTGCTTTCTGCCACAAACTACTCCAACTAAAGAAGAAATGATTAAATGGGCCAAAGACAAAAATTTGATGGACAATTAGACCCTTACTGTAGTTGAAGCTGACCTTGTTGGCCTCACTGATGAAAACAACAGAGGTTTAATCAGCCCTGAAGATAAATCCCATCTAATTGAACTGGAGAATAAACATGCTAGCATTATAAAGGATAGAGAGGAAGCTTTGAGGTTGAAGTGTCAGGCAATATGGCTCAAAGCAGGAGATGGTAACACGAAGTACTTCCAAAATTTCACCAAAGGAAGGAAATCTGCTAACATTATTTAGAAATTGCCCACTCCAGAAGGGGGCACTGCTCACACCTTTCAGTAGCTTTCTCAATTGGGAATTTCACATTTTAAACAAATCTTCAAAGCCCCCCTTGGCAGTAAGTTGGTGGAGATCATTCGCATAGTAGGGCATTCCCTTCTTTTGTTGAATAAGAAGCCGAACAAGAGCTCATTACCTCGATCACTATTAAAGAATTAGAACAAACCCTTAAGTGGTTCCAAAAGGATAAGAGACCTGGGCCAAATGGGTGGCCTATCAAATTTTATTTGCCATTTTTTAATCTCCTTGGGAATGATCTCCTCAATGTCATTGAGGAATGAAAATTGAGAGGCAGAATGTATCCAACTATCAACACCACTTTCATTGCCCTCATCCCAAAATATGATTCCCCGACCTCCTTCAATGATTTTCAACCTATATCCCTTCATAACACTCTTTACAATATTATAGCCAAAATCATTGCAAATAGGCTTCACCCTATCCTATCTCTTCACATCTCCCCTGAACAGTTTTTCTTTTCTCCACAATAGGCAAATCCATGAATCCATTGGTACAACTCAAGAAGCCATCCACTCCATTAATAAAAAATCCCTTAAATGTACCATCCTCAAGATTGATCTTACAAAAGCTATTGATCGTCTATCATGGCTTTTCATTAAAATAATTCTCATTCATCTTGGCTTCCCCATTGACTGCATAAATTGGACCTTTTACTACATCAATTTTGTCACCTACAGTATCCTCAAATGGCTCTACTACACCCTTCTTTCGTGCTGAACATGGCTTCAAAAATGGATGTCTACTGCGCCCTCTGCTTTTCCTATTGGTAATGGAGGGCCTCTGTAGACTCATTGCTTAAGCAAATAGGGAAGGTAGATTACAAGCCCTCAAAATTTCCAACCTTTTCTACCTCACCCACCTGCTATTTGTGGATGATATTTTGATTTTCTTGAATGGTAGCACCAGGGACTTGGACACCTTCCACAAGATCCTCAAGCTTTTTGAACAAGCCACTGGTATGTCTGCAAACCAATCCAAATCCACCATCACTACATTTGGTCTAAATCCTATTGAATCCAGATCTGCATCCCATCATTTTCCTTTCATCCCACACCATCTCTCAGAGGATTTCAAATATATGGGTTTTCGGATCAAGCAAAACTGCTACCACATTGTCGATTGAACTTGGTTAATTGTCAAACTAGAAAAAAGACTAAATAGCTAGAACCATGGACTACTCTCCAGAACTGGGAGGCTAGCCCTGATTAAATCAGTCTCAGAACCCAATCTATTGGATGTCACTCGCATGGATACCTCGGGGAATCCTCAGTCACATTCAACAACTTTGCAATTGATATATATGGAAGGGGCACAAGGAAGGTAAAATTTTTGCATGGTTGTCTTGGGAATCCATGACCCTGCCAAAGAAATGTGGGGATGGGGGTTAAAAGAGCTCCCTCAGTTTGCAAAAGCTCTTGCAGCCAAAATTAGTTGGACCCTACTCACTACCAGTAATCTTTGGACAACTGTTTCATACCACAAATACATTTGGCAACTACAGATCTTGGACTGGGCATGTCAACAAACTTGGAATAGTACAGGCATCTCTATAGTTTGGAAATCCATTCTACAAACAATGCCCTTTATAAGGATTGCTCTTGCTTGGCGCATCAACAATGGAAACTCTGTGAGAATCGGTATCAGTCCTTCGATTGGGGGAGGGAAATCTATATCATTTACCTTCGGATCTTATATCCTTCCTACACCATAGAGAGGTCATGACCATTTCCCACATTGCCACTCAAAACCCTCGGTTTCATCTAGGACATCAATGGAAATCAGCTCATGATCTCAACATCCTTAAGCAATGGCAGCACAATTGGTCTATGTATACAAGGTCTTTTTAGGAAGCTCACATCATACTAAATCAAGATCCTGACACCCTCGTCTAGACACCAACTACACATGGGAAATGTAGTCCAAATCTCGGGTACCTTCACGTGATGGAAGCCTGGAAACCTTTACATCTACAGAACTAGTGGTAAAACCTTTGGAAATTAAAAGCTGCCCCTCGATCAAGGCTTTTCATGTCGTTGGTACTTAATAATAGGATCCCTACGGGTGAGGCCCTCATGCACAGAGAAATTTATTGTTCGAGAATATGTGTTTTATGCCAGCAAGCTTCTGAATCCAATGAACATTTATTCCTATTTTGTACACTTGTCACACACTTCTGGAAAGATATCACACAACAGCTTAGAATCAAAATACATAGCAAGGGCCATCTCTTATTCAAGCTTGGCATTGCTGGACATTGACTTACCCTAAACATAATGAACAATGCCTACCTCTCATTATTTGCTGGACTTTTTGGCTTGGAAGAAATCGCTGCATCTTCAACAACCAACTCGTAAACTGGTAGCTACTCATAGTACAAGCATGGTCTGCTTACAATGATGTCCCTGACAATTTGCCTACTCGACCCCACATTATTACCGGATTGGGAAACATTGATAAAACTTGGCCATGGGCCTACTTCGACGGGGCCACACAGATACATGGTTATGGAGGGGGATTTTTCTTATACCTTTTCGAACAACACTTCTACAAAGTCAAACTAGGGCTAGGAGATGGAACTAACAACTTTGCTGAGCTCTTAAACCTTAGACATTTGCTGCATTTCACCCTTGCACATGATTCCATCTCTGTTTAGATTTTTGGTGATTCACAAATTATCATTAACTAGTTCAATGATATAAATCAATGTCATGCCATTTCCCTTCAAAATCTATTATCTGATGTGAAAAATCTCAAAACAGGATTTAATCTGATCACATGTCAACACATTCACAGGGAAAACAATGAAGATGTTGATGGGCTTTCCAAGGAGGGCTCATTAATTCCCAGAGGATTATGGATAATCAGCGAACAGGTGGACACAGAAATATATCAATACTACCATAGGTCGTACATAGACTGGGAATATCACATGGTGTATCGGCCGTAGGAATATGGCTGCTTTTTTGTTTTTGTTTATGTGCAGACTATCTATTGAACACTATTGTATATCTATTATTTTGCTTCTTGTTATTAGCCACAACAGAAACAGTCTTTATTTTGGCAAGATGACTGGTAGGTCATGATTTTTGCACTATAAAAAATATGTATATAGCTCATATCTAAATCAGTTTTGATATCATATATGCCTATAGGCATCTACTACATTTAATTTTTCCTGAATGGAAAGATTACAATTTTTCTCTTCGGGAAAAAAATAAATAAATAAATTAATGTTAAATACTAATTTTAATGGTTAACTTATTATTGCATGATTCATTTTCAACGTAATGTAATAGATGAATTATTATATATATTTATATAAAGTATGACTTTAATATATTATACTTAAAATTAGTATCTAAATAAGTTTACACATAACAAACAACTTCATTATATTTCTATTATTTTAAATTTGACTTTAGTTCCAATTTTATAAATGAGAGTTTATATAAATTAATGTTAAATACTAATTTAAACTAGAAGAAAATATTTTGGATTAATCACATTGATAGGATTTGGTGTTTCGAACCAACAAATGTGGTTCATCTTAATCCTGAAGATGAACCTCATTAGTTGGTTCGAAACATAGACCAAATCCTATCAATGTGATTAATCCAAAAGACATTCTTCTACATTATGGATCACAAAAGTCTTAGATCTAACTAATTTAAACTATTAACTTATTATTCACTATTCATGTAATTGGAAAAATTACTATGTATACTTATATACAATATGAAATTAATATATCATACTTAAAATGAGTATATAAATAAATTTACACATCACAAACAACTTCATTATATTTTTGTTATTTTAAATTTGAATTTAGCTCCAGTTTTATGCATCATAGTTTATATAGATTTATATATTTCATTTTTAAATTTTAATTTCAATTTAACATATACTATACTAAAATAATCTTAAATACTAATTTTAACTATTAACCTTATTCATTCATTATTCATGTATTATGAAAAACTACTTAAATATCTATATAAAATAAACATTAATATATGATACTTAAAATGAGTACATAAAAAGAATTTACACGTCACAAACAACTTCATTCTAGTTTTATTGTTTAAATTTAAATTTATTCCAAATTAATATAGATTTTATTTTCATATTTTAATTTTTTATTTTTCATTAACATAAACTAATATAAATTTATGTTAAATACTAATTTAAACTATTAACTTATTATTCTTTTTTTGCTAAGGCAAGAGCGGATCCTTCTTATTTAATTAAAAAGAGATATAGTGTACAATCAATAACCTTAGCGGTGGTGCACACCAAAAGGACAGGCCCATCACAATCCTCAATTGCTAGATGACAAAATGAACTCAAGAACATGGTCAAAACAAACCAACAGTCCAAAACTAACTGTTGGATCTTAAGCTAAAGATCTAGCGGATGGAAAACATATCGGGTGGCTAACATGCTCACCTTTTAACCAACACATCAGACCCGATGCATCCTCTAAACCATAATTTATAATCATATCGGGTCCATTTTTGGCATAACCATTGATCACGTTTACTACCTGAAATCCACGATTTAAGCAAAATTCTCATGAGGTCATGCAAACAGCTAAAAACATAATCATTGCATCGGTCCCACCGACATGCATGTTCAATCCTGACCGTTGAATGCCCTTGCTTGATCCAACAGTTCAGGATCATATCGCGTAGACTAAAAGCTCTGATAGTTAGCATGTGATGAGGGTAGTATTTCCTCCCCACCCAAGGCCATGTGTTGCGTAGTGAGTGGAATTGGTCCCGATTGTAGTAAATTGATCACTGGAAAACAAACGGGGGTTTTGCGCCTATCGAGAAAGTCTGGATTCGTTAAGGGGCTAAAGTAAGATGAAGATCCCTCCTTCTAGCCATCCCTTTGGGACTACTGGTTTGTTGTTACCTTGGTTAAGGAGATCGACATAGACCCATATTCTAAAAAGGACCTCACATATGTCATAACATTTCATAATGAATCCAAATCGACGAGACCCCTTCCGTGTGGTTCTGCTTCGGAAATTTTGTCTCTTGGTTTTTCGTGATGCCGCTTTCGGTCGCGGATGGCCCTGGATGAGCACCCCTCCTTCAACCTGTCATCCATAATCTCTACACACTAGTAGCACAAGTCAGTATGCTTGTTTCATAGTCCATCATTTGCAAGCTAGTCTGCAACTTTGTTCGCTTCCCTGCAAACATGCACCAACCTAAGAGTTCTCAACCTTTGTACATGCACTTGGATTCTTTGGTAGACTTGTAGAAGCTGCTAGTGTTCTGAGATTTTCTCAGGAGTAGCGCCAATATTTATCTTTTTCACTAAGTTGATGACTAATTCCAATTCAACTTCAATGATGACATTGTGAATGTTGTGCTTGAGCAGTATTTCCAGGCATGATTTCATTGCCATGAGCTCAGCCATACTATTGGTCACTTCTCCTAGATAACTATGCAAGATGATTTGTATGTTTCCTTCTTCATCTCTCAAGACCCCTCCATAACCAGCTTCTCCCGTATTCCCTTTTGAAGCCCCGTTTATGTTGAATTTGAAAAAGCCATGAGAAGGGGGTTGTCAAGAAGACTTGTCTGTTGAGGTCTTCTTGTTAATCTACATAGAACCCTGAGGGGGATGAACCTTGAGCTCTAACTTCTCCAAAGTTCTGGCGCCTATTTGACTGATGGGTTTGCCAATAGCTACACCTCCCATGATATGAAAATTTTTCTCCTCAAAAAATCCTATTGTTGTGCTCCTTCCAGACATTCTAGATTATGAATCCTAGGGTCAGC
Organism: Pinus taeda; assembly: GCA_000404065.3. NCBI lineage: Eukaryota > Viridiplantae > Streptophyta > Pinopsida > Pinales > Pinaceae > Pinus > Pinus taeda. The sequence continues at coordinate 13,224 of APFE031354438.1, read as the reverse complement.
ATCTAGGCAGAGTTAATTATCTCATTGTCCAAAATATTTTTCCACCAATTCTTCAACGTAGTAGTGATAACATTAACATCTCTGTCTGTCTTCTCAAAGACTTCTCCAACACAATTCCAAAGTATTATGGTGAAAGTGCATCTATTCAATAGATGATTTGTAGTTTCTTCTTGTTGTCTGCATAAATGACATCTTGAGGGCCAAGCAAAGCCTCTTTTTCTTAGGTTATCCCATGTCATAATCTTCCCTTGTTGAACCAGCCACTTGAATAGTTTTACTTTCATCCAATGAGGATTTTCCCAAAATTATTTCCACATCTTATCAGTGTTTGGAAGGTTTAGTATTGCACCTATTCTTTTGTCTTCCTTAAGGCTGAAGAGACCTATCTTGTTCTTTCCCCATCTTAGTTGATTGTTCAAGTTTGAGTCCAAGATTTGTCTCTTATCTAAAAGACCTTGAAGGGTTGTAGCTTTAGTATGCAACATGCCCATTCCACTATAATCTAGAAGTTTCCAAGTTCTCCATTTCTTATCATTCCATGCTTGGTCCGAGTAGTCACTTACCCACCTTATTCCTTTGTTGATGGTATGAGTGTGAATGTTTGCTAATTCTTCACTACAAAGATTGTCCTCTTGCTGCCAATTGTCCTCCCAAAATGAAGCCAGGTTCCCATTTTTGATCTCCCAGAAACTATGGTTTTGGACTAAGGCCTTTTTCTCCCATGCCCTATTCCAAATAGCAGAACCTTTTACCTATATTTTCATTCTAATTAGATTTTCCTCCTGCCATTCACTAGCATATTTGTGCTTCCAGTGCTTTGCACAAGGGGACTGAATTTCTTTCAGCCATCTCCACCATATTTTGGCACCAATAACTCTATTTAGAATTCTTGGGTTATAAAGACGCAAGCCTCCATGGGACTTAGGTTTTCATACTCTATCCCATGCCACAAGGGTCAATTTCTTATTTTCTTCACCTTTTCCCTAGATAAAGTCTCTCTGAATGTTTCTTATATTGGTCATTACACCAGCTAATCTTGGAATGGCAGATAGCATATAGATAGGGATACTTTGTAGGATAGCCTTAGTGAGAATTAGTCTCCGTGCTAGGTTTAGTGCTCTGTTTGTTCATTTGTTGATCTTATCTTTTAGCTTATTAAGAATATGCTCCCATATATCCTTCTGAAGTAGTTTGTTAGTGAGAGGAACTCATAGGTACTTCACAGGCAGTGTCTCCCTTTGAAAGGGCAAAATTCGTGAAAGATTTCTTTTAATTGAAATATCTGTATTGAAAAATAAGATCTTTGATTTATTGAGAATTACCTCAGTGCCTACTACCCTAGCAAACTCAATCAAAATCTGTTTGAATGCTTTGGCTTCCTTAACAGTGGGTGCACCTTGAAGCATAGTGTAATCCACAAATTGTTGATGTGTCATGGTGTCCATACCATGAGTGAGTCTCAGACCCTAAATTCTCCCTTCCTCCTTAGTAGCTTTGATAGGTCTTCTTAACCCTTCCATCATTAGAATGGAGAGAAAAGGAGAAAGAGGATCTCCTTACCTGAGACCTCTATAAGGCTTGAAGGTTTTGGAAGGAGCACCATTGAGAAGAATTGAACAGCTTGCTATGGTAACTAGCACCATAACCCATTTAATCCAATTGTGGTCAAAGCCATAGGCTTTTAAAATTTCTCTTATGTACAACCAACTAGGTTTTTCGTAGGCCTTTGCTATGTCTAGCTGCATTATCATTCCTGCTTGTTTGTTGGTAATGAGTGAATGAATCATTTCATGTGCTTGAATTATATTATCTAGAATTTATCTTCCTTCCACATAGGTTGTTTATTCCTCTGACATTAGGGTTGGGAGGAGAGGCTTGAGATGGTTAGCGATGACTTTGGATATAATTTTTTAGATCACGTTGCATAATGCTATAGGTCGAAATCTATCTAGAGAGGTGGCCTTCTCCTGTTTGGGGATTAAGGCTATGAAATATTCATTGAGCGCCCTTAAGACTTCCTTAAAACTTTGAGAATCTTCCACTACCTCCAAGATGTCCTGTCTCACTATCCTCCAACAAGCTTTGAAAAAGTCCACATTAAAGCCATCTGGGCCTAGTGCTTTCCCATTTTGTATCTATTTCATGGTTTCCTCAATTTCTTTCTCTGTTACTGGTCTATTGAGATTGAAATTATCTTCTCTGGTTACCAATTTAGGGATGTACTGAGTGAATTGTTTAGTAAACTGGTATCTATCTTCCAAGGTTTCCTCAGCAATTTTCTGAAAATATTGGAGTAGAACCTTCTCCATCTCTTCATGAGTGTTTCTCTCTATACCATGCTAATCTGTAAGTTTCACAACTCTATTGTTGTTTCAATGAGCTATGGTGGATCTGTGAAAGAATTTGGTGTTTCTCTCCCCTTCTTGAATCCATTGTACTCTGGATTTCTATCTCTAGAGTATTTCCTCTTCAAGGGATCTGTTGTCCCACTCCTGTTGGAGTGACTCTGCCATCTCTTTCCTTTCATCTGTGTAGCCTTCTGTGATAAGAATTTGGTTTATTTCCTTAAGTTTATCTTCCACCTCTCCTTTAGCTTTGAAGATGTTACCAAATTCCTTTTTGCTCCACTCTTTGAGTCTGCCTTTAATGTGATTGAGCCTACAGTGAAGCAGGAACATCTTTGTACCTTGGAGGTGAAGATCTTCCTTCCACCATTGTTCAATATTTATGAGGAAATTTGAATGTGTGAGCCAAGCATTCTCAAACCTGAAGGGGGTGTTCCTTGGTTTGCCAAAAAGGGAAGCTTCCAATTGGATAGGCTAGTGATTTGAACCCCCAAAAGGTAGTATCACTACCGTAATGCTGCTTCCCCTGAGAACAATTTCCTCTGGAACCATAAATCTGTCCAATTTTGAGGCCACTTGGGTAGGACCTCCTCTTTTGTTATTCCAAGTGAAGATTCCATTTCTTGTTTCCATATCAACCAATTTCATATTGGTGATGAAGTTCTAGAAGACAATTGAGTCTCTCCCAAGTATTATAGTTCCTCATTTCTGCTCCATGAGTGATTTTGTTAAGTTAAAATCTCCTCCAAGAATCCATGGTAGAGGTGGGTATCTCCTTTTCAAATGCTCTAGTGTTTTGAGGAGTCGAAGTTTGTCCTCCATTGGTTGTGGACCATAGGCATTGATGATCATGTAACATTGCCTGTCACCCACCAGTTGGAAAATCAGAGAAAGGTGATGTCTGGATGCCTCCGCATCAATCACTCCAAATTTATGTGGATCTGAGTGAGAATACCACCAACAGAATGATTTTTAGTAACTTCAAGGTATTCATATCTATTTACCCATTTTCTATGTTTTTCGCGGATCCTCTCCACGGAGCATTTTGTTTCCTGTATGAATACTATGTCAGGTTTTTCCTCTCTAATCCTTTTACCGATATTCCTCTGTTTTCTTCTACTCCCTAGTCCTCTAATTTTCTAGGTTGTGATTTTCATTGAGGTGGGATTATAAAGGAGTAACTAGAAAGGTCTTTCATCATTCCTGAAACAATCATGAGCTTGCCGTACTCTAGTAGTAATTCGTTCTGTCTTTTTCTTCCCCTCCTTTTGCTTGGATTCTCTGTTAGTTTTCTTGTTATTAATCCTATTGAGGAAGTCCCTTTTTTTTCCTAGTTGTCATGTCCTCTTTTGACTCTTGTGACTATTTGATGTGCCTTGTTAAGGAATATCTATTGGAATTTGTCCACGTCCTCCTGAAGGATGGAGTTTATTCCCAGGTTACCTCCCTGTTCTAGAAACATTTCCAACTCTAGGTTCTCCCTTTCCAGGATATCCTGTAAATCTTGATCCTTTGTACCACTTTCACTTTGAGTCATGTCCTGGTATTTTTCTACTTCCATGGTACTCAAAGGGTCCATCGTTTTTTCATTTTGTTCCTGAATGTACTCCATGCTGGTCTCTTTTTCTTCCCCCTTGCTATCTGATTCTCTGTACTCTCTTTATCCCCTTCCTCAACTTCTTTTTCTTCTAACATCTCAAAATTGTTGTAACTTTTTTTTTTATCATTTACGCTAGTGTTCTTTTGGATCTTCCTTCCTCCTCCTTTTCCTTTTCCTCCTGCTTTGGTGAAACCTATATGGTATTTTCCTTTGTTGGTATTTAGGTTTCCTCCCTTCGATTGAGAGGATAGTCTCTAGATAGATGCCCATGCTCATGACATTTGTGAAATCTGAACCAGATATTTTCATAGTCAGCTACTTGAACCCATTTCTCATCATAGACTTCTAGAATGTCCTCATTTGGAAGGGCTTCCAATAGGTCCATCTCCACACATATTCGGGCATAGGATGTGTATTTTCCCCTTAGAGTTACCTCTGAATTTTTTAAGAAATGACCTAATTTATTGCCTATAGATTTTAAAGAATCTATCATCCAGTAATCTAAAGGTAAGGAGTATAGTTGACTCCATATCGGTACCAAAGTGAAGGTTTCTCATTCTGGTACAAAATTCATTGTCCACAGCCTCATATAGAGTCCAACAGTTGCAAAGAAGTATGGTCCTCCTTCAAAGATTATGTCACTGTCTTCCATGTTCGTAAACACCACACTGAAAAAAGAATTGGATCCAAGATGAATATTTAACTCCTCTTTTGGTTTCCAGTTGTATTTTATCTAGGTGTACAACACTTTCTTTGATGTCTAGATTCCCATAAATTTACATATGATGGCATAGTTAGCCATGTGATCCCTATGCGCTTGCAGAGCTGGATCGTTCAAAAGAACACAAGGTTTAGTTTTGGTCTTGGGTTTAAAGGGCCCCTTCTTAGCTCTGTTCTCTGACCCTTGACCTCTGCCTTCCTCTTTCTCCCCGTGATAGTCTTCTTCATGGGCATGTTGATCTGCATTGGTTTTGCTACCTTCTGCCTTCTGAGTTTCTGTGTCTTTTGTCTTGACCTCCAAGGTTTGTGGAGGTTTGTTCTTTTTCCCTCCTCTTCCTCTATTTGCTACCATATAACAATAGGAGGGATTGGAGCTTCGTCCTCCCTGTGTCTCCATGGATGCTTGGTACTCTCTACCCTTTGTTTCATTAAACCCTAGAACCAGAGCTCTCGTCGATTGTCCAGATCTTCTTGGGATTTCATTGTAGACCACTATTAACTTATTATTCAATATTGGTATAATAGAAAAAATAATATACGTTTATATAAAGTATGACATAAATATTTTATACTTAAAATAATATATAAATAAATTTACACATCACAAAAATTCATTATATTTATTATTTTATAAATTTGAATTATTATCCAATTTATAATGATAGTTATATAGTTTTTATATTCAACATTAATATTTAACTATAACTTATTATTCATATGATAAAAAAATCAGTATATATTATATAAATATAACATTAATAATATATTATACTTAAAATGAGTATATAAATAAGTTACACATCACAATTTCAATGGAAGTAGAAACAACTATCAATAAAATTAAAACGTTGGTTTTTTTTTTCTATGTAAAGGCTATATCTATTAAAAAAGAGAAAAATATTTACAGAGAGGTTAAAACCTCAAAGGAGGCTAAGGCCATCCAGCAACTTGAGACCTTGAGAGACATATACCCCTGTAGGAATACTCCCAGGGTTGAGAAAACTCATGAACATGTTTTTCGGAGCCCTTACAGACAGTAGTGCGAACCGAAGAAGTGAACATCATTAAAAAACAATCCAATACTATGGCTTTACTAATAGCCCTGATAACCAGATAACCAGATACAAAATTTAACAAAAACAATGGATTTCTGAGCCATGACCTGATGCACAATAGAGGACTATAATGGCTGATAGTGAAATCCAGCCAGGACTCGATACAGAACCTGATTGACATAAAGCAGAATTGCATAACAAAATGATATATAGATCAGGAGGGAAAATGCCAACAGAAGGCGCGGTACCGAAACCATCAAATATGATTCAGAGAGTCCGAAGCATCCTTATCCATCTGGCGAGGAGAGCCTATCCACATGTCAGCAGCATTGTCCCTATCTTCCACATTGATGCCACCTAGAGGAGCTACCAAAATTAGATTGCCACCAGAAGGGTGCGCTGTCTCGATCGAAGGCGAATTGCGCTGAGCAGAATCAACTGTAGACTGAGGATCGTCAGGCACAATCCCCACTTCTTGCATATCTTCCCCTTTGTAAGTTGTTCCAACCAAGTCTCCCTAAAGCAAACTTTCATTTTGGGACTGCGACAGAGAGGTTTGGATGGAGCTGTTGGGCTTATCCTCTTCCTCAGCCAAAATAACCGTGATGTTGGCTGAGATAATTAGTCTATTGACCCGACTGTGAAATTTGAACCGGGTAGTTTGAAAGGAGTTGTGCGGAATGGGCCGGCCATGAACAGAGGTCGGGGAAACCGAGGCTATTGGAGATATGTTCTGAGGCGTAGGCTGAAAGCTACCACGCTTGCCACTGGTGCCTCCATGGCGAGAAACACCATGGCGATGCACCATTTCCAGGGAGATGGGGATACATGAGAAGGGGATTAAACAAGACCAGACAGAATATGGCCAAGTATGGGTGAACCAGGTGAAGAAGAGGCTCCAGACAAGCCTTCCATCTATCAGAGAAAAATAGGGATGCGATGAAAAAGGCAGACGGGTATGGAGAGACTCGATGAGAGTGATAACCAAAACAAAAGCCTGAGCCATGTATAAAACATCCTGCGCTGGATCTCGAACAGGGCGCGCATTCATTGTCGAATGCATAACGATCCTGTACCTGTAACTTAGCACATTCATATCAAATGCATTGAGGTTGTGGGAGCCGTGCATAGCTCACCAAGTGCGAAGCCAGCTGCCGGCAGAGAGTTAACCCGCCTTAATTTCACCTCGGGAGCACCCGCATCCGAGTGTGTATCGACTTCCTGGTTTATATCATTCTTCACAATGTTGTGGTAATTGGAGAGTTGATCCATTGAGGCAATGCTGGAGAGCGGCCCTACAAAGAATTCCAACCCATATTCCACTCCAATATTAGCTAGAAAATCAGCCAGCTTGTTTCCTTCTCGCCTTGTGTGTTTAAATGTAATTGCCCTGTGATGAGAAAGCCAATTGTCAATTAGCTCAAGCCTTTCAGCCATTCTCCAACTGCTGCTAACCTTCTATGCTAGAGTACCTTGTATGATTTTTGTGACCATGTTAATGATAATTTGCGAGTCCCCTTCAATGATGAGTGGGAAGAATCCTCTTTCCTGAGCTTAGATGAGACCGCACCATAATCCTTCCAGTTTCACAGAATTTTTAGAATCCCAGCCTTTTGATCCAAGGAAGAGCAGTAAAGGAGTTCCGTGATAATCTCTGAAGGCTCCCCCCAATCCCTCTTTTCCGGGATTTCCTTTTGAGGCTCCATCGAAATTGAGTTGAATCATATTGTTGGGCGATGGAATCCATCTTGTCGGGATTTGATCACACAGAGTAGGACTGCTTTTGAGTGAAGGCTTTGTATTCAAGTGGATATTCCAGTTGGCCCAGATGGATTGTTCTTGCAACAGTAGTGGAAAGTCTTTTTGGGACCAATACTTGATGGATAGGGATTATTGAATGTTTTGGCATAGCATAGTCCAGAGCTTCTCCGTAGACATAGCTTGATCCTTGAATACCCTGCGATTCCGTTCCTTTCAGATGTTCCACATTAGTAAACCAGGAATGAGTTGCCAAAGAGTGTTGAGGATTTTACTTTTGTATGGCGCTTCAATCCAGTTATGAACAGTAGCTTTGATGTCCCCATGAACTCTGCCTTCTTTTTGGCAACATAATCTAACCTTTTCCCACAACATTCGTCCTATATGACAAGTCTGCATAAGATGTAAAGCTAATTCCACTGCTTGCTTGCAGTTGAGACATATATAAGGGCCATAAAAATTTGTTTTTCTGAGGTTATCCCAAGTTAATATTTTATTTTGACAAAGGAGCCAATGAAAGGCGAATACCTTCGGCCAATTGGAGGGTCCCATATTTTATTCCATAGAGCATCTTTGATTATGCATTCTTTGATAATTACATTGTATGCTTCCCTAATGGTAAAAATACATTTCTCCTCATATCCCCACCTTAAGATATCCATTCCTTCTGAAGAGGGGATTTGCCTCTTTTGTAACTCAAAGGATAGAGAGGTTTGAACTTGCTCAGAGCCGTGCCGTAGAATCTGTTTTGCCTTAATCCAACGCATGTATCCTTGTGTGGAAGAATGATTCCAAAATTGACTAACCTTATCTAGCTCATGCAAATATTGCTCTGGTATGTGAAGGTGAGAGAGGATGTCCTTGATTTTTGGAAGCTGCTACCAGGAGTCCTCCCAGAATCTAGCTGTGGTGCCATTCTTAATTTCCCACAAGCTATGTTGTTATATTAGTTTCCTATGTTGATTGGCCGAATTCCATATCACTGAGCCCGAACTTACTTATGACATTTGAATTCTTTCTTCTAGAGGGCTGTTATTTGCATATTTGGCTGTCCATAGAGAGGCCTAGGGAGTGTTGGGGTTTGAGAGCCATCTCCAATTAAAAACGTTGGTTTACTTTCAATTAATCTAATTATTAACTAGATAACTTAAGGTACTTTTAACCTTTGCTTCATTTACTCATACATAATAAAATGTTAAATCTAAACAAGTATTTTAGATAAGGTGAAGATTTAAATAGTTTACTTACAATCAATATTTATATTTTTTTTGAGTACAAAAATACTATATATCCTCTTCATAGAGAGTCATAAAAAATACCCTTTCATACACTAACTTAATAACAATACTAAAATATCTTCCATATAAACTAGTTTTGTTTTTAATCCAATATAATAAAGCTCATTAGGCACATGAAAAATAAAATTGTAAAATATTATTAATATTTAATACCCCAACTTAGTCTAATGTAGCTAGTTAATCACACAAAATATAACAAATTAGAAGGGAGGTAGTTATTTATATGGAAGACAATTTAACAAATAATAAAACAAGAAAATCAAGTAAAACAAGGTGAGAAAAGGAGGATAATTTAATATGCTTCTTTTATATCAGCATATATATATTTTATGTAGGGAAAAATTGGACTTTTTTTCACGGTAAGTGTTTTTCTTTTTAATCAGTTGTTTTTTCAATTATTTCATGTCCAAAAATATTTAAAATATATATTGAAGTATTTTATTTAAAATGGATATGGAAATACTCATTTATGATCAAAATTAAATATTGTTTATTATTAATATTTTTTAACTATCTATCTCTTGTACTTCTAATTATATTTCTATCTTTGTCTCTCTTCTCTCTCTCTCCCCTCCATCTTTGTGTCTCCCTCTATCTTCTTTTTCATCTCCATCTTCGTGCCTCCCTCTCTCTCTTCTCCTTCTCTCGCTATCTCTTTCCTCTCCTCTTCTCTCTCTTCCCTCATCTCCTCTCTCCCTCACTCTCTCTGCCATATCTCCATTGTCATTCCATCTCTCTCCACCTCTATCTATCTATGTATTTTTTCTTTCCTCCCTCTCTTCCTCTCCAACTCCAACTCTCTCTCTCCCTCTCCTTGCTCCCCTCCCTTTCCTCTTCCTTCCTCTCTCTCCCTCTCTCTC
>APFE031354413.1:1255-14941 GCA_000404065.3 Pinus taeda | reverse complement strand
GAGCCTCATTGTAACACAGTTCAGAGGCATGTAGCCGCACATCTCTTCTCAGAGATAAGCTACCATCGCCCTAGCTGGGTTATTTCCAATTCTGGTTGTAAGCATATTTCCGTATTTTCCATTAATAAAATGAAGCATTATTTCTGCTGCATCTTTGTGTATATGGTTATCTCTGTATTTTATTGTGTTCCTGTTTAAATCCGGATCAACTCAATTAACAACTCGATGCATATTCATCATGTAAAATGGAAAAACATTCAAATGAAAATGCTTGTAGTATGGAATATGCACTACTGCTAGGTTGAGTAGGAATATGTGCATCTGTAGTTCAAAAATGTCTTTAAGTGGATGGAGGAATTGATATTGTCTACTACAAGGCCTATATATCCACTTCTTGAAGACGGGTGTTATATCTTTCCTTGAGCCATAAAATACCTTCCATGTCTACAATTTATTCTTTGTTGTTTCTTGTGAGTATACATTAATTTTCATATCCTTGTTGTAAAAAGTATGGAGTGAGGAATAATACAATATTTTTTTCTTATTAAAATGTGCCAAAGAATGTGCTAGTACAAATATTGAAAAATAGTAGTCAAACATATACCATATACAACATTCCTTGTTCTAGTCCATAATTTACCCCTTCATCATTCCCACTTGGAATTGTGGCATTCTCATCTACAACTTTGTATGTTGGAGTCCATAATTTTACCCCTCCTACCATCTAATAAATAGTCAAGTTATAATATTTGATATTTTTTCTTGTAAAATTTGGATGATATTGCTAATGCAATATCTAGAGCCACACTTGCTGCAGATATATAGAGGATTACCTCTACTTATAGAAGTCCTCTATACAAACTTCTTCTCATCCACATAACTCTCCAACTGCCATTCATAATTTCCTTTTAGAAGTTACTTTAGTTGCACTATGCATGTTAGTTCCAACCAATTCTTTCAATTGAATACCTATTTTAAAGGAGAAATTGATCCATTCCTAGCTTTGGAAACAATGAAGGGTCACACCACTTGGGAAGATATTAACATCCCTTCAATGTATTTATTTTATAAAAGGTAATTTATTCAAATCCTTATAAACTCATCCTTGCAAAGTGCTAATAGTTGCGCTCTTGAATTTTAGTATTGACCTTTGACAGATTGATTTTCTGCATTGACATTCTCTACCATACACTCTTTTAGAATTTGATAAAATATTATATGAGGTGCCCATAATTGTGGCATTTGGTATTGAAATGTAATCCTAAAATAATATAGAAACTACATGTAGTTCCAAGGTTCCCTTCAAATTTGAGTTTCCTATTGAACCTCATCCCTTAGACCTAATTAAAACAATATGTGGGTCACCACACTTGAGAGGTTCCTTTTGAACCTATCATTCATTTCAATGAAGGATCTTATCCTATCTCTAATATAGCACAAAATTTTGAAGCTATACTAGGTGTACCATAATACGAATTTTAGAAACAAAGTTGAACATTCTGTTAAACCCTTATTTTCTTTCATTGATCTATATATAGAATCAAAGGTTTGAAAGTTACCCACTATATGCAATACTTTAGTGTTTTTTATATTAATGTTGGTCCATGCTTCATTTCATTTTCTCATCTCACATATTCGTTTCTCCAACATTTGAAAGGAACCAAACTCAACAAACTAAAGAAACCATCATTCTGAAGAAACTCTCCAATGTCTTACTATTATTACGCTCACACTAGAGATGCAAATCAAAATGGAGGGAAACTTTATCTCATGGAATAGGGTTGATAGTACTTGACAATAATGGTAGAGGAACCCAATGTCGGGGATTGTCTATTAACCAACTCAACAAACCAAAGAAACCATCATTCTAGAGAAACTCTTCAATATCTTACTAGTATTACACTCACATCAGAGATACAAAGCACAATGGAGGAAAACTTCCCTTCATCGAACAACGTTGACAACACTTGACAACAATGCGGAGGAAATCAATGTCTGGATTGTCTATTATACTACTAATGTGCTTGGGTTTCATGGGGTTCTAAAGTAGAGGTATACATATTTCATGTAAATGAAGTATACTTTGATGGGAAAGTGGTTCATCTGATATTTTTGGGTGCTCCAACAGAGGAAAGGAAGGTGCTTGAAGAGAGCTATATGTTGACAATTGAAGTCAGTAGCAAGGAATTATAACTAAATAGTGTAAATAGTTCAAAGTACAATATACATGTTGAGACAATCAATAATTTAGCTTGTGATATCAAGAAGCTTTCCCTTTCACCAAATCCTAACAAGCCACACAGAGCAATAGTTTAGAATTTCTTCAAGGCCAAATTAAGTTTTCTTGTGATAGAGACTATTGAAGGAACAGATCCTAATGCAAAATGTGTTTGTGTGAGACATTATAAAAGACAAGAGGAACATGGAAGGAATAGGGGTTATGGAAAACTAGGTTGAATGTTGGGATATGAAGGAATCCATTTCATGAATGAATATCTTACCTATGAATGAAAAGTAGCCCAACATTAGCCCCACTATAAATAACACCACTTCCAATGCACCCATACTTGTTTGCCCAATTCTTCCTACTCATACAAACCTAAAATTACAACAATTATAGACCTACATCTCATCCCCTCAAACTTCTTCCACTTCTGTGCATATCCTACAATAATTGTATCCCATGAAGGAAAAACTCATGAGAGACTATGTCAAGCATCTTACAGTCACTCTCCAGGCTTCCACATTGGGTAGACACAATAAAAAGTGCATTCCAAATTGTGATTTTTTTTTTAAAATCAAATTTGAATAACTTGCACATGCATCTGATTCCCATTTTTAACAAATGTTGAACTCACATAGGTTTAGAAAACATTGCTCAATGTAAATTGGTTCACTCTCATTCCTTCACCAATAATGAGGAAACCTAATTAGACAAGCACAACATGAAGTTAGAATGGCTAGCATTAGTATCGATGATTTCCTTCTTATCAGTGATGAAGGGGTTATTACAATTTTGTCAAATACCAAAACATTAATGAAGTTAAAGTTGCAGGCTCTAAGATTGACTGATATTGCTCTTGCTACAGTTGGGAATCATGGTAAGTTTTAAATTGATATGTGACTTGAGAACCTACTTAATGTAAAAAAAAAAGGGCTTCTTGACTATGGGGAATACAATGGGTTGGTGAAAGCTGAAAAATATTTCAGTTATTGCTTTTCGAGGATTGATAGATGTGAGTATTGATGTAGTTGGACGAAGTTGAATAATTTTGAAGAAAGTATTTATTTGAAAGTATGAGTCATTCATTGACGAGGGCTTGAGTGCATTTACACATGTTTCCATATCATTTGAAAATTTTCAAATAGAAGAGAGCAAGTTGATATCTTGTTGTGGTATCATAGATGTGCTTTCTAACTGTATTGAAAAGTTAAAGGTTTTTTCATTGATTAAATATGAGGTAATTAAGGAATAGTTGTTGGTCACAACATCAATACCAATCTCTGAATCTTTGAAATCTCTCAATATTTAGCACCCAAGTTTTGGAAATGGATGGAACAACATTTTCAAGAGGTCTGAAACAACAAATTAGGAATACTCATGATGGAAATGCGATATCAAAGATCGCATTTCAAACAACAATAAGGGATATCACAAAAATATAGCAAAAACATGAAACAAATGCACGACATGAAGAATTAATCTTTTCAACCTCACCAAGGCTTCTTACAATAGGTAGATATACCTTTGGATTGGGAATTTTTCAAATGGTGCAATAAATTTTCAAAACCTTCCACTAGTTTGTTTGGGATTCTTGTATTGGATAGGGTTTTCTTGAGGATATGAAAAAATTGGGAATGGAGGATTGTAATGTCCCTTTTTTACTCTTGAAAGCGAAGGGAAAATAATTATTGGCCTACCTAGATCCGATAGGTTTTTGTTAGGATGAATAAAGGACCATCATAAATAAAATATAATAATAATTAATAAAAGTGGTAAAAATTAACTCTTGAGGGAATTGCATGACCCATGGTATTATCCATGTTATTGCTCATGGTATTCGAAGGAGGGAAATATTATAAAATGGGAGAAGGAGATTGGAGGGGATAAGAAGAGAAGATTTTTTGAGAATTTGATAAGGGGTTCTAGGAGTTCCCATACCCTGATATTTACTAGCTTCGATATTGCGAGACATACCCTGGTTGTAGATCATTGGCATTTACTAGCTTTGGTATTGCGAAACGCACCCTAGTTGTAGATCATTGGCTTTGGGGTTGGAACAAACTCCCTAGTCAATAATACATTGGATCTTCAAGAGTAACTTTTTAAAGTAAAATTCTGAATGGGAACTAGCAACCTCCTCATATATATGCAATAGCCCACAAGCCACATATATCAAGAACTCATAGTTTAGGCTAGGACCAAGACGTCTCGCAAGCCATCTATATCAAGAACTCATAGTTTAGTCTAGGACCGAGACATCCAAAGACCACTGATACTAGATTCAGGATTCCAGACTCTAATAGGACGCTTATCCCTCCAACCTTAATATGATGGGCCATGTCTCTAGAGACTTGACCTTGGGTGGATGGGATGGAAAACCACCATGCCAACTACTCGAGCTAAACACCCATTGATAGAATTGATTTGCAAGAGCCGAATTGGTAATTGATAGCTAAAGAGACCCAACTAGGAAAGGAGTCACATCAAACCCGCAAGGGCATTTCTCGAGGACAAACTGAATTTGGGTTAGAAGAGATTATCTGCCGTGACAAAAGTGGATGGTTAATTTTATTGTGGCAAATACCAATTGGCCTAGGCAAGCAACGAATGGACTTCATATACATCAAAGGGCAGTGATAGTCTCAACGATGAAACCCTGGTCTACTTTATCACATCCACAGCCGCATACAAGTTCCCTACTCAACCGAATATTTTGTCAACGTCTAGTCAAGTTGATTAAACATTTTCACAACGTCTAGTCAAGTTGAATATTGCTTAGATTGAGAGCTCGAAAATCATGTTAGCGGAAGGACATAATTGGCAGATCAGGGTCGAGTTTCGTTATTGAGCCAATTGCCACATCAAGCCAAACAAGAATAAAAATTTCCATTGTAAAATCAAATTGAATTGTGTCCTTATCTTCATGATAGGACGAGCATGGTATTATCGGGTAGGAATTGAACTTCATATTTCTGGCGGCCGTCGGGCATCGGATTCTAGGATCAGGATTAGTCTGATCGTACCCACAATTTACTATTACCTAGAGCAGAGTTTCTTAACTCGAGCAGAAAGCTATACTCTCATCTATTCTACTTGCTCGGGAGATTGTATCAATAAGCAATTCTAGGTTTGGGGAGAATCAACATGACATCTCACCAATGACTAGTGAAGGGTAAACCTCTAAACTATTTTCTAAACTTATTTACCTCCTGTAACTACCACGGTAGCTTAACCCGCGCTCGCTGAGCGCCCATACGTATCAGTTGTTGAATCTATTCTGTCTGGGAATGGATAATGGAGCCTCTAGGAACTAGTGTTACCCTACCTTTAAGCATGGACTGGCTCTACCCCTCGGGCAGGCTCGACCATGACCTCGTTGTTGGCAGAACAGTAGGATGGCTAAAATACTCAGAGGAGTTGTTTCTGTTTTTTACTGAAATAATTGGCACCTTAGTCTGATCAGTAAAGTTTGTGAATGGAATTTTTTTCTATTTTTTTTTTTTTTTTTGTCTTTATTAAAGTTTGTGAGTGGAATTTTTTTTCTATTTTTTTGTCTTTATTAATAAAGTTATGAAACCAACTCACTTTAACTAGTATATATCTATCTTAAATAGCAACAATTGAGAGGAATCGAATCTCTTGAAGTGTAAATCATTTTTATAATGCAAAAATTGAAAAAGGTGTACGTCCAAAGATTACATCCTTTAAGCACTTATACTGTATAAGTTATACATGAAATGAATCTCTCTCTATACATTATTTTAATTGCATTTTTGAATAGATAAATCCATTCAATTTCTAGAAATCCCTTGAATACATGAAATAAAACAATAATAATTTAATATTTTAAAATAAATTAGTTAACATATATATTAAATGGTTTATTTATGTATACAATTGAAAATATGAAGATATAAATAATATCAATTTTATTTGGGCTTTTTATTTACTTAAAAAAAATAAAAGGTGATATAAAGCTATATATATGAAATACGGACATGGAAATATTTTATTTACAACTAAAAGTGAGAGCAAAATATGTTTATAACATTTTCTTTATATTAAGTTGTAATATGGACAACTAATTTGATTTGTAGTACTGAAAACTAATAAAGAAAGCATAGCTTTTTGGGTTGTAATATGGACAATTAATAAAGAACTACATTTAGAGTGGAACTATATTTTATAATACTTCTAAGTAAAATTATTTGTAATATGAACAACTAATAAAACAAACATAGTTTTTTGAGTTGTAATATAGACAATTAATAAAGAACTACAATTAGAATGGAACTATATGTTATAATACTTTTAAGGTAAAATTAACCAAATATATATATATTTATTTTTTTATTTTTATTTTACAAAAAACATTACCTATAAAATAAGTACCTCAACTAAATTATAAAATTAATAATCAAAAGATTTCCTTATTTATTAGAAAAATTAAAATATATCCACAAAACTCCTATAAATAACATCCTTTAAAATAAAATAAAATATTTTTAAAATATCTAAGTCAAACTTTTATAAATAACATATCTTTTAAAATAAAAATAAAATATTCTCAACTAATTTGTAAATAAAATTAAAATATGTAAGCGAAACTTCTATCCGAAACTTGCAGACATAATGAAAAGCAGTAGTCTATAACGCGAATTTTTGAAAGCTTTTCCGGCGAATTTTTCCCGTCAAAATCCAGCAGCAATTCATTGGAATCCCAAGTTTGATAGCTAACTTCTGCACAATCGATGGCTCCCAGGGGTTTTTTAGAGCGCTGAATCCAAATATACAGTTAAAAAACCATTTTAACTGCTAAAAATCAAGATTTAACCTCATTTTTTCCACCGGATTCCGTCACCGGAATCTCCAAAAAGTCGCATTATAAACAACTCCTAATGAAAATGATATATTTGTTCTATTTGTACCGCTGGGTCAGGTAAACATGCAATCTAATGAATAATAAGATGGGGCCATCGCATTTTGTACGAACACAAATAGAATTTGATAATTATTAGGAGTGATTCGATTCACACATTCACTGTCATATGTCGGTGAAAAGTCCTGTTTCCGCGGTGTCTGACTAAAAATTCTCCCACCATTTCTGAAATCCATCAATTTGGAAGACCAGCCATTCAAGTGCAGCTACTTTGAAGCTCTGGGTTTTGCTTTTGTTTGAAGAGATGGAATGTAGAAAATCTCATGCACTTTTACTCCCATTTCCTGCCCAGGGTCACATAAAGCCCTTTATGCAGCTAGCCAAAATTCTCATCTCCAGAAATGTTTTAGTGACCTTTGTTAACACAGAGTTCAACCACCAACGCCTGAATCCCGAGCTTTCTGATGAGATCAGATTCGAGAGCTTTCCCGATGGCCTTCCACCTGGTCACGGCCGCACCCACAAGCTTGCCGAACTCTGCGAGTCCCTGGTGAAACATGGCCCTCCCAACGTTGAAAGAATTGTTGAAAATCTGAAGCATGTCGCTATCAATGTTCCTCCCATATCTTTCATTGTTGCAGATGGTATGCTCTCTTTTGCGCAGCAGATCGCCGACAAATATGGCATTCCGAGGGTTGCCTTCTGGACACCTAGTGCTTGCGGTTTCTCTGCTTATTTCCATATGCCTCTGCTGGTCGACGAAGGGTACATCCCTTTCAAAGCTATGTTTTACTCCATTTTTAATGGCTTGTCATATTTTTTGGGTCTACAAAGCAGTGTGGTCTTTAGGGTTGTTATTTTTGTGTTGAGAAGCGCTCGATAGTTGAAGTTGTTATTTTTGTGTTGAGAAGCGTTTTATAGTTGAAGTTGTTATTTTTGTGCTGAGAGGCCTTCTACACACTATAGTATGAAAGATGTTAGCATATAATTTTACATTTATATATAACTTTATATTTATTATACCGAAAAACCCTTTAATGTTATCATATAACTTCACACTTACTACCGTGAGAAGCGCTCCGCAGTATCATGTAACCGGTTGACAAATAATCGCTAACAACTTCATTTACAAGCATTAGCCAGTCGGCCAAATGATTAACTAGTAAATTTTTTGTGGTACTAATCCTTGGTGAGGATATTTGAACAGAGGAGAAAGAGACCCATGATCAAAGTGCTATCCCACCCGTCCGTGGGAGGATTTCTGACACACAGTGGATGGAACTCGACGATTGAGAGCATATCCGCTGGCGTTCCCATGATTTGCTGGCCTTTCTTTGCCGAACAGCAGACAAACAGAAGATTTGTTGATCATGTGTAGAAAGTGGGACTGGAGATGAACGAGGAGGTTTCTAGAGAAAATGTGGAGGCATTAGTGAGGAAACTGATGAATCTAGAGGACGAGGAAGCGAAAATTATGAGGAAAAATATATGGGAACTAAGGGAGAGCGCAATTATAGCAGGTCAGGTTGGCGGATCATCGCACAACAACATGGAGAAGTTTCTTCAGCAGATGTTGACGTAAGGGTTATCATGATTGCGGTTCGGATTTAGACTTCCACTTCTTCTGTACCGTTATAGACACATTTTAATTTTTATTATGTAATGACATAATGTTGACAATCTTAGTAATAATAATGATAACGACAACATTACCGATAAAATAACTATGAAATTATAAAAAAAGAAAAAGGTGAAAATTAATGAAATTACTAAAAATGAATCTAAGGAAGAATTTAAAGTTGTATGATTATGTATTTGGTGACAAATGGAGCTTGTTACATTTATGCACATGAAGAATTCTATTTAGTACTGTGAAAAGAAACCGAGAAATCAATTTCATGGGTAAAATTTGATACAAAAGTGGCATATGTAGTTGATAAGGGCTCAGTGGGCTCTTGATCATGATGATTAAGAGGATGGTTGGAGGAGATTGGTCTCCCCACCAGGGTTGGAATTTGGATTCTTTATTACCTGTCAAATAATTTTTTTTTTTGACGTTTTGGGTTTTTATGTTGCCCGTCAAGGAACGTTATGTCTAAAATTTTGCTCTTCAATCAAAATGTTTTGATAATAAATCGAACCTTCATCAATAAAGGTTTAATTAAAAAAATACTTTTCAATCACACCACTGTGTTAATTTTTTCTCACATATTTATAATAAGAAAAAAACAACGTGACCATGACTAAATGATTTGTTGAATCATAAAGGTTGTTTACTCATGGATGGGATCCATAAACTCCCAAACCATAGATTCAGTGCTTCTCCCAAACACATATACAAAAATTATGAGTAAATCTATAAATCTATTTTACTCACACCCCACTCCATTGTTATTGGCAATCAATCTACTCCTATTTTAATTTCTCAATTTGGATTTCTATTAGATAATTTAAATGTTACAATTTCAGTAAAAACAAATAGATTTCTTTCACCAAATAAACAAAAAACTTCAAAAAAAAAATTTCCATCTTAAAAACTTTGGAGTTGACCAAAAACTATCCTCCACAATGCCCATCCTCTCGAGTCTCCACCATCATAATATCACGAAATCTAGATAAAGTTCAATTTTAATAAACCCAATAAACTTAGTTTATTTAAATATAAACAACATAAATTTAATTTATTTAAATAAAAACAAATACTATAATATAAATTCCAAATATTACGGTACTTAATTATTAATCACTCAATATAATATATTACTGCTATCAAATATATACCTATAACTTTAAATAACATACACCTATAACTTTAAATAACATGAAATTGATTTATTTCAATAAAAACAAATATTAGAGAATTCCAAATATTACTGCATTTCTTTATAAGATTGTTGTTTGAGAGGGTAGTAATGACGTTTTTGCAAAAAAGTGAACAGTAAAAAATACGTTTTAGAATTTTGAAAGCCCATCACAAAAAACGGCTTTTTAAAATTTTTAAACGTGAAATACGGTCAAAATGCCTTGTGACGGGCGTTTTTCCCGTCAAATTCCAACCCTGCTCACACCTATCAAGTGCCGAGATGGCACGGGGCTTCAGTGAGGGAGCAATACCATACCACATGCATTCATATTAGGGGATATATTGAAGAAAAAATGACATAATATATTGAGCATATAATAGGGCGAAAAATATTTTTATATTGGTTGGTACAAAAAATGGAGCTCAAAATTAATGAAAAAATATAAAGGGGATAAAAAGTATTAATGAAAAAATAGATACCTACAATATCTAGTGAAAGTAAGAGTTTTTTAAATTGGGAAGGTGTATTGGGTTCGTCTTGGTAGGGGTTAAATAATGTGATTTTTAGATGTATTTTTCTTTATGTAGTCAAATTAAGAGTATTGTTTAGTATGTCACGAACACATGTGTTGTGTTATAGATTCCTTGAGTGAAGCCTCCATGCGAGAAGGATCAAATCTCTTGAGGCACACACATTTCCTCAAGCTTTTCTCTCAAAAAGAGGTTTGCACCTAGAGAGATTTGATCCTTCTTGGCACTTGTTATATCTAGGGTTAAAATGGATCTCGGCTAGTAAAGAGACCAATTTCTTTTAATCAAATTGTTAGCTTTGTGCCTTATATTTTACATTACATTTTAAATTTTGTATTTTAGATTTTACATTACATTATGTTTTCCATTTTCTATTATGTTCTATGTTAAATTTTGCATTAGACATTTTACATTTTACATTATATTTTACATTAAATTAAATTTATATTTTACAATTTACAATTATATATGTTTTAATTTGAATATTAATTAAAACATATGAAGCTGACTTTTTGTTTTGTTTTTTTTTTCTATATATACATTTTTCTTGACATTTAGAATATGTTGACATACTTACATTACGCATACACATCACAATATGTTGACAAACTTTCATTACATTACATTATGCCTAAACATCTCCCTTAGAGTTAGCGTAATTATATTAAATTTACCCATTACATTACAACATATGTTGCAAATACATATAATCTAAATCAAATTATATTACTTTAAAAGTTACAATTGTTGGTCATCAAGTTGTTATCAAGGCAAGCAATTACAATCTAAATCTGTAACATTGGAAAATCTCTTAAGTTTTCACCAGTCAAACTAAGAGATCTTGAGAGCATGATTTAGAGATGTTGGAGAGCTAAAAAATTTAACTCAATAACAATGGAGAGCACACTAAGACTTACACTTTTCAATAAATCATCAAGAAAACCTTTCCCAAAAATCGGTGCAATGAGTAATTACAACTGAGAAAGAACATGCCAATTGATTTATGAAAATCAATGTCATGTCTTTGGAAGATAAAATCCCACTCCTTCAAATTTTACCCCGTCAACGGAATATAAATATGCAACAAAAATTTAGCATCTCTTTCAATAATCAGTAATATAACTTATCATACACAAATTTCTTCAAGGTGAAAGATGTGTAGAAAATCCTTGAAACCTTGCAACTGCTTATGAGAGAAAACTAGTCACAAAGGACACAAGATTTCTCTATGGTCAAAAAACTTCAGAAAGAAAACAACGAATAGAAACAAAATCACACATAAAACACAAAATATATCTAGGGAACCCAACTTGGAAAAACCCCTTTTGCTTGTATTAAATCAACTAAGCAATCTGATTTATTGCAAAGAAAATGCTTCAAGCGTAAAACTCCCTGCAATATTGATCAACTCTTTACAAGACTTGTTCAATACTTAGGCAAATAAGGTCTACTAGGAGCTCTTATTTCCAAGTGCGAATTTGCCCCTAAAAAATAGGAATTTCTCTTATTTCCTTGCAAAATTCCCAAGAGAATTAAGTTGACTTAATCCTCAAGCCTCTACAAAAAAAATTATGTACAATAAATAAATACATATGTGCCTTCATTCAATCTCAATAGGCAATTTGAATTGCATGACGTACTAGGGTTAAATTTAGCAGTTGCTATAGTTAACTGAGAGTAAGTTGAGTTAACACAAAGTCAACTACTAAACTAAACTCATGTCTATCTTTATTCTAGGACTAGAGATTAGTTAATTGACAGACACTAGAGTTAACTCCACCAAATAGCTAATTTTAGTCATCAACTAGTCCACAACTCATTGCATGCCATCTAACTAAAATTAATTGACAATAACTCAGTGATAGGCCACATCACACATGTTAACTAAAAGCTAGCTTGAACATCAATGCCACTGATTTTGAATTAGAATCTTTAACTAAAGCACAAGTCAAAGAACCCATTCCTTGCTACATTTTCAACACTCCCTCTTAGCAAGGAAGGGATTCTTGGAAGAACTTTGTCCACTTGGATTGTCTTCAACTCAACTAAGTTCTCTGCTGTAGTAGATGCTCTCTCTGAACTAGAAGACTTCTTTGCTTCCTTTGGTGGGACCTTCTTTGAAGACCCATTCTTTCCCGCCATGTTCTTTGAGTTCACCACTATAGTCATAAGTGCCATGTATGTTATATATCAAAGTGTCTGCTTCTTGATGTTGGGAGACTCAACTCTTTTCTAACAATACTATATATATGTTTTATATTGCATCACACAACCTTGATTTTCTAGATAATAATAAAATACAATTTTCTAGATAATATTAAAATACAATGAATATAAAAAAACGATTGAACGCCTCCCAAAATCCTTAAAAGATCCATAATAAACGCAACCAAATTTATTGGGTTCGTTGAGCCTAAATCCCTAGCTCAGTATTCATTAGAGTATCAAAACTACCAACCACCATGTTGAAATGTATAATATAGTTTCATACCAATACATACTTTAACATATATGCACCAACGTGTCATAATTCTTGTGGAACTACCACATGAAATGTTGCATTTTGTGTATGTATGCCCTTGGCCCTGAAAGGCACAAACAACGGCTAGTGCCAACTTCTCGACATAAGCATATCGAGACTCCATGTCTAACAAGTTGCGGCTAAGGAAATAAATAACATGTTCAATGCCATCATCGTCATCTTGAACCAGAACCATGCCGATGGTGGTATCAACAGCGGCCAGATACAATGTGTAATCATGATAGTAATTTGGAGGCTGCAACAATGATCCAGGTGGATATTGGTGGCTACCTGCCAAGTCCACCTGGACCCCCACCATTGTCTTTCTCAGCATTTTCAGTTTCCTTAATTGTAGCACAACTTACTATTTTTAGCAGTTTTTCGGGTCCTGAACTTCCGGAGCCGTTTTGAGGCCCTAAACGACGTTTTTTGGGAATCCCAGGGGCAACACGGTCCATGGAACATGGACCGGTGTTGCCGTTCCAACAATGATAGTGCTCGAATAGATCTTTCTAATGAGCTATTGTACGCGTCAAACGGAGATCATATGCTAAAGTTACGACCCCGGGAAGTTGATGTACCAACTTACCCCCAAACGGGGCCCACAGTTTCGCGTTTCATCTCCTAGGGTTAGGTTTTGGAATGTGAAGGGTTTTTTCATTTGTTTCTCAACAATAAATAGGCCTTCGAGCCTCATTGTAACACAGTTCAGAGGCATGTAGCCATCA